>OU015494.1:37926372-38099098 GCA_907164885.2 Dolomedes plantarius | reverse complement strand
TAATTTATTAAATGCTGATCTCGTGATTTCTTTTTCTGGTACTTTAAATAAATTTATCGTCACGTGCATAACAACTAAATGGGCAAAAAAAAAAATGTTTTTTCTTCTTCGTAATGCGGCAGACGATTGGACATTATCGAAAAAAATATTATAATACAAGAAAAGATATTTTCCTCAAACTGTACTATATTCTTTAGTATGTCTTATTACATTTAATTTGAATATTTTCTTCAACATTATTTTGTCTATAAAAATATACCTTAAAATTTTTATAAATATATTTATTCTTTTTTTTACATCTATTGTATACATTGATCGTCGTATTTATTATTATTATTATATATATATATATATATATATATATATATATATATATATATATATATTTTGGCATTAATTGCATACATTGACCGTTGTATTTAATTTGAATGTACTCCGTAGCGAAGTGTGTGTTTTCAGCTAGTATACATATAGGGAAACTTCTCTAGCCGGCCACCCCTCAAAACGGCCACTCTTCTCAGGAACTATTACTGGCCGCCATAGAGAAGTTATATATATATATATATATATATATATCTTCTGAAGGGCGCGGTGGATCAGTTGGCAAGAGCAGCGGGCCAGTGATCTGAACGTCTCTGGTTCGATGCTCGTCGCTCACAAATCCACCGCCGTGTACGCTAATGGCGGCTGGTGCATGTAAAATCTGTCGCGTCTGCAATGTCCTCTAAGTTCACAAAATTTACCTCTGGAGGTGCGGGGTCAAGAGTGCCGATCTCGTCACTTAACTCGGTTCAAAATTACGGGACCGGTTCGTCAGCGAAGTCGGACTCCGACCCTTTTCGTGCTATCTTAAAACCGGAGCCGCATCACTCAGCCAAATAGCCTATAATGGCCTTGATCTGATGTTGCTGTCAATCCCCCTGTGGAGGCGCGAGTGATATTCAGGGGGGCATGGATGATAAGAAAAAAGGTATGTGTAAAATGTATTTTACTAGCGCTAATTACATTTTTTACACCTGGAGGGGGGGGGGCGTAGTGTCTAAATTGGGGTGGGGGGGCTAGACATAAAAAGGTTGAGAATCACTGCTTTAACGGTTCATCATGATTCAAACACGTCAGTCACCACTAATAATTTTCAGCCAGATCTTTTCACACTGAGAAGGATAATTCCCCAAATAAGATATCCTGAAGTCGTTAGAAGTCTTATTTACCCCACAGAAAAGCAGATAGAAATTATCTGGTTAAAACCAAAAAACACGCTTAAAAAAAGTCTTTCCAAATACGAAAAGTTAAGGAAATATTAAATGGCAAGAAGCTACTTTATTTTTTTTAACAGTGGTGTTGAAATTACATCAAGAAATTTGTTAAATTCTAATCTCAAGAAAATTGTTAATTTTTAAAAAAATGTTTAATTTTTAAATAAATGAATAAGGTTCAATTTAGTATAAAATATTTGGTTGGTCTCATGGTTTTCATTATAGGGGAGATTTCAGCCCAACACATCCAAGGAATTTCTGTTAAAACTTTAGTTAAGGTAGATAATTTTATACCGCTGTTAGACAAATGGTGGTTAGATTCTAGAACTTGATTGATAAGTGTTAAGAAAACACTTATCAGACGTTTTATTGGTAAAAACAAGTTTTTAAAATTAAATGAGAACAAACTACTTTACTACATTATGAAATATTGCTTCTAATATCGTTAAAGTATTTTTGTGTTCGTCGACAAATTTAAGATACGTATAAACTAATCGAATGCACATTTTTACTCTTTAAATGCATGAGATCCAAATTAAAAAGGTGTCTTGCAAACCGATAAAGCCAACGCATTTAGAACGTTTTGAGTTTTTATCATTTTAAAATACTTTTCAAGATAAGGAAATTTAATACAGGGATAACTATTAACCTAAGCTAATTAAGGCAAAAATTGTCCCGTGGGTAAAGGTCACTACTGATATCGGAAATGACCGGGTTTTTTTTTTCGTTCAAGATATGAAAGGAAAATAACGTCAAACACCAAGTTGGAACGTAGACATTTTCCGCAATTAACTGTCTGAATTCCTCGAGCATTAGTAGTATGTTTCCCAAGCAGCTACTTAACGATTTCTCTGTAAAGCTCATTTTGTCTGTCACAATTTGAGGAACATAGCTGTTACTGTATTTTAATATATTTTGGATAATATCCAATCGTCTGCGCATTAGCAAGAAATTTTTTTTTGTCCATTTCATTGTTATGCACGTGACGATAAATTTATTTAAAGTACCAGAAAAAGAAATCACGTCACCAGTATTTAATAAATTAAATTCTAAAAATTAATCTTTAAAAATTCACCAAAATTCAGAAAATAGAGGTAGAGATTCGAAAAAGATCTCATTTTAAAGGAATTTTCATAATCTTTCTCGTGATATAAATTTTTATAATCCTCAAGTTATTGTTTTAAATGAAAACTTTAAAGAATGTTACAAAAACAGCTTAAAAATTTATTTTAGAAAAATCTAAGAAGAATTTTTCAAAAATCTTTCTTAGTTCACCCCTACACCATAAAAAGAATCGCCATGCAAAATGTCAGCCCTTTAGGTCCAGTAGTTAGGTCTGTGCGTTGTATTTCAGTCAGTTACGGAACTGTTTTATATATACATACACACACACACACACACACACACACACACATATATATATATATATATATATATATATATATATATATTGTAGCTTACTGGAAATATGGTCTTATTTTCCCAAACCCCCAGAAGTGCTTGAAACACAGCTGCGTGTTTTTCAAGGAAAGTGTTACTCGTTTCCACCTGTTCGGAACACGCGGGGGATTAAAAAACGTTTTCCCACAGATGCAGCCAGTAAAGCTGTCGTCCTAACGATTCTGGAATGCAATAAAGTTACAAAGGAACTGTCACCAACGTTTGCGACCCCCTGTCTGGGAGAGAGTCGCTTTCGGCTCTGTACGTGGAAAATCTGCACGGGATTTTAATTGAATATGTTGTACTGTTCAAATGTTAATTCTTTTTGTAAATAAATTTCCTCGTTAAGATTTTGTTTTTAAAAATTGGCTTCGCATGTTATTTAGGACTCTGTCTTTCTTGTTATGGATCCCATAATCGTAAAATTTAGCAACGCCTCAGAGAGTTTATCAGCCTTGTCATGACGCCACAATATATATATATATATATATATATATATATATATATATATATATATATATATATATATATACATACATACAGTGAAACTTCTAATGGAGGTCAGTAATGGTTCCGAAAAAAGTGGCTGTCGAATAGAGGTGGACCTCTGTAAGGCGGCCAATAATGGTTTCGAAAAAAAATGGCCGTTTTGCAGGGTGGCCGACTGGAGAAGTTTCTCTCTCTCTCTCTTTCTCTCTCTCTCTCTCTCTCTATATATATATATATATATATATATAAATAAATAAATTAAAAAAAATAAAATTATATATATATATATATATATAACCTTTGTCCAGAAAGTTCGGTGAATGTGTCTATAGTTTCAATGGATTGTTGTCTTATGTGAAACAGCTGATACTGTCCTTCGAAGTAATCCCCGTAGGCGGTAGTGCACATATGGGAACGGCTGTACAAGTCTTGGAAACTCTTGGCGTAGTCGTGTTTAGGGATGGCCTTCAGGTGGGTCGTAGCATTACGTTGGATGTCCGAAATGTCCGAAAACCTGTGGCCCTTCAGGGCTGATTTCAATTTGGGGAACAAGAAAAATCCGGGGGAGACAAGTCTGGGGAGTAGGGTGGGGGATTCAGGGACACAATTGGCCTGTTGGCCAGGAACTGCTGCACCAGAAAGGCAGTATGTGGCCGGGCATTGTCGTGAAGCAGGGTCCAGTTGCCTTGCTTGGCGTACTGGGGCGTACCCGATTGATCCGTTGCAGCAGACGCTTCAGTATATCCACGTACTAGAGGCATTTAACGTGGTGCCCCCAGGGAGGAATTCTTTTTGGATGAGACCGTCAGAGTTGAAAAACTTCACGCGCATTGTCTTGATGCGGGATTTATCACTTCGCACCTTCTTGCTTTTCGGCGACCCTGGACCCCGCCACTCCAAACTCTGACACTTGCCGTCGGGGTCATACTTCAGGCACCAGGTATCGTCACCAGTGACAATGGTTTTCAGGAAATTTGGGGTTTCGATCCGCTAAGTCTCCACAGGCGTCAAGCCGAATTTCCATTTGTTCCGGCGTCACAGTGTGGGGCACAAGTCGGGAGCAAAGCTTGCGTTTACCCAAATCCTGGGTCAGTATGAGGTGGGCCATCTCACGCCTGATTCTAACTTCCTCCGCTATCATTCGCTTTGTCACACGACGATCCTTGGCCAACAATTCCTTCCCTTTCTGTTCGTTGTCCGGGGTATGTGCAGTTGTAGGCCGACCTCTTTGGGGGGAGTCTTCAATGGTGTCCCGCATTTCTCGGAAGCGTTTAATCCTCTCATACACGCCCTTCAAGGTGACAGCACGTTCTTCGTAAACTTTTAGCAGCATTTCATGAGTCTCTTTCGCTGATTTTCCAAGTTTGAAACAGAACTGCATATTCCTTCTCTGATCCATTTTGAATTTCGACCGAGCGCACACCTTCACTCTACAATGAACTGTTTCCACACGATAAGATAACTCGCAGCGCCGCCGCTCAGGAACTGGTTCAGACCAGTCTTCATCTGTCCGGCACGGTATGCGCCGGTTGCAAACTCTTACGACCGTGAGCACTATGACGTCATTCACCGAACTTTCTGGACAAAGGTTGTATGTATATATATATATATATATATACACATTCATACATACATATATACTCTAAGTGGGCGATTTATCATTATGACCACCGGATAATTTTATGCAAATCAGGTATGGCGTGATGCTGTTGTTGTTGGAGTGTGAGACTGGTAAAAAGGGGATTTTTGGATGATTGTAAAGACAGTTAAAGTATATTGCTTGTGAAGGAATGGGTACAAAGCGTGATTTAACGGACATGGACTTTGAACTTGGTATAATTGTGGGAGCTAAAAGTAGTGGAACAAGTCTCAGAGAAACTACGTCAATTGTGAAGTGCTTGAGGGTAGTGGAGCATGTTAATAAAGAAAAAGTTTTGAAAAAATCTCATAATATATCTCATCATAAGGCATGTGGTCATCACCGGCTACTTGGTACTCGAGCTGAAGAGAGAGTTTCAAGAATTGCTCAGTACAAGAAAAGGACAACAGTTCGAGAGAGTACTGCTAATCATCATAATCAGAGATCTGCCGTACATTACCGTATCGTGTATGGAAGCCGAGGGCCTGTCCGAATGTCTTTAGTGCCTGCATCTAACAAGATCAAACCTCTCTAGTTCCCATTTGATCATAAGTAGTGGACAGTAAATAAATAGAAAAGGATAAAGTGGTTCGATAAATCAAGTTTTTAACTGCACAATGTAGATAGCAAGGTGCGAATATGGCGGGAAAAAACATGAAATCATGGAACATAAGTGCATTTCCGCAACATTTCAAGCTGGTGGAGGCTATGTGGGTTTGGGAATGTTTTTCTAGTATTGTTTGGGCCCTTTAATTCGCGTGGAAGAACGTCTGAATTCCAAAAGTATTTAAATATTGTTTCTGATCAATTACAACTAGTTACTTAAATGGTTTACATATTGGAGATGGATACTTCCAGTAGAACAGTGCTACATGCTATGAAGCTCACAATGTCCATAGATGGTTTGAAGAGAATGACAGGGACGTCACCTTACTTAGTGAGCCTAAACAATCATCATAGCTCAGTCCAGTTGAGCATTTGGGGAATGAGGTCGAAAGGGGCATCATGCAGCTGGATCCAGAACCAACAGATCTTAGAAAACAAGAAAGTGCAGTTCATGATGGAAGAGAACCCGCTCAGTGGGGCGTTTCTGTCATTGTTTCACTATTTAAAGGTTTTGCAACCAGTACAAAGTATACCATTGGCCATATCAAAAATCAGTAGCCATAGCATCTCATTATGGAGCTGTTTTCGTATTCTTCGGTGCAGTTTCAACCCACTGTTTTGTCTGTTCTTTCGGGTTTTGCAGGTAAGGATGTATCCATGCTTCATCAACTGTTATGAAATTACGCAAAATTTAATCTTGGTTGTTAGCAAAAGCGGTTCCCACCTTGCCAACAACTTTCTCCTATCCACATTTTCCTACAAAATATTATTTTTTGCTTTAATGAGGTGACAACAGTCACGAACTATTAATCTTCGTCAGCATATCATGGATTTTTTCAATTATTTCCGATGTAGTGACCTCAGCCAGAACGTCCAACATCACTTGTGCTCCATTGCATTGCACCTGATGGGGCCCAGCAGCTAAGGTCTACCCCCACCAGCGTAGACCACCACCTCTCACGCACTTACCTTTCAAGCACCCCAGGCGAACAAGAGAAGCCAGGTCGGCAAGCTAGAAGCCCAAATGCTCGCAGAGAAAAATTAACAAACCACTTGTAAATCCTCAGACTCCCCATAGTATTTATCAATCCTGGATTTAGTTTCTGTCGCTGTTTTTCCTTTTAAAAAGTAATGTTTCATCAACACGTGGAACTCGTTATTCTCCATTGTGGGTGCAGTAACAAGAGTTGACCGATTAAAATGGCTGTCAATCAATAACTTAGCGACGAATCTGTTTACAGGTTGACGTGTGCGTCTTTGAAACAGGCTAAATGTGAGAGTGTTCATAATGTCAGGGAAGTGGCGCCACCTCACCAACTCCCGGATGTAACACGGACTTATTAAACGACTCTCCGATATACAGGGTGTCCATAATTAAACTACCCTACTTTAAAGTTGTCTACAGTCGAAACTATTGTTCAGAAAGTTATGAAATTTTGTGTAGGACATATTGAAGGCATGGGAATTTGTTTGAGCGAATAAAAAAGAATTAGTTCAAAATTTCATCACCAGAGGGCTTTTTTAGAGAATTACATATTTAGCCAACAGTTACTATAGTTAAAAAATTTATTACAACAAGACATGTTCAACATGACGGCCATCATTTTTAGCTACCATTTGAAATTGTAAGATAGCATGTTCTACAGTTACCGCAGTGTATCCGGGGAAATGCTGAGAACATGTCGTGAAATGCTGTATTTCAGGTAAAGTATAGTTCTTAGTTTATCAAGACTGACTAGATGTTTCATATCCCCCCAAAGCCAAAAGTCGTATGGGTTGAGGTCTGGGGATAGGGGACGCCACACATTAGGAAAGTGGCGGCTGATGACACGTTCTTCTGTAAAGGGATTTTTGAGAACGTTCTTAACACGAAGGCTAATGTGTGGAGAAGCTCCATCTTGCATAAAAATTGTACGTGAAAGGCACTGACGTGATTGCAGATCCGGATAAATTTTTTTCAGTAACAAGGATGCATATCGCTCCCCGGTGACCGAGAATGTTACTAGACCTCTAGGACTCAATTCCTTGAAGAAATATGGTCCCAGAATAAAAAATGCAGAAAATCCACACCACACGATTACTTTCGGTGAATGCATCGGAACATCTAAGATTAAACGCTGATTTTCTGGTTCCCAAATTCGGCAGTTGTGAGTATTCACCAAACCGTCCGAATAAAAGTGTGCTTCGTCTGTCCAGAGGATATTCCAAGGTCATTCTGCATCATCCTCAAAACGAGCAAGAAACTGAAGTGAGAACCGTAGTCGAGTCTCGAAATCATGTGTAAGCAACCTCTGCACAAATTGAAGCTTGTACGGATAATACCGGAGGATACTCCGCATGAACTTCTGGACAGTTGGACGGGGCAGATCCAATGCTTCTGCCACACGACGGACACTGGAACTAGCCTGTTCGTTGGAAGCTTTGTCCTCTTCCACCTGAAGCGCAACCTTCTCTACAGCTTCCGCGGAAACAGGTTTCCTTCATCTTCGAACGAATATTAAAAGAACCAGTTTCTTCAAATTTGGCCACCATTAATCGAAGACCTTTAACAGTCAATGGACCTTTTCTTATCGCCTTCAAACTCCGAAATTTTCGTAGAGCAACTAGTGAGGAATTATCGTTTTGGTAAAACAATTTTACTAACAAAGCTCGATTTGGTAATCATAACTATGACATTCTGATTAGCAATAGCAATCACACTGAAGCAAAATCTCTATAAAAGTTTCTAGGTTTTATAACAGCTTCTGTTTTACATTGACAAAAATTAATTTGAATATTTGTTTCTTCTTCTTTCCTTCAAATCTTTTCTCCCAAAATTAGTTATCGAACAAGTTTCCATTCGACTTTGCAATCACTTTAAAGATTGTAAAATTAAAAGAGTATGAGTTATTGTGTTAGGGTGACCTATGGATAAAAAAATAATGAAATCTTAAGTTAAGAACTAGTCGTAAATGTGTAATTCATCAAAAAACGCCCTCTGGGGGTGAAATTTTGAGCTAATTTTTTTATTCGCTCAAACAAATTCCCATCCCTTCAATTTGTCCTACACAAAATTTCACAACTTTCTGAACAATAATTTCGACTGTAGACAACTTTAAAGTACGGAAGTTTAATTATGGACACCCTGTATATATATATATATATATATATATATATATATATATATATATATATATATATATATATATATATATATATATATACATACAGGGTGTATATACACTCAAGAGCCCAAAATATTATGACCACCTGTCAATAACGAGTTGGCCCACCTTTGGCGCGCAACACAGCTTCAACCCGCCTTGGCATGGATGCCACAAGTCCTTGGTAGATGGCCGGAGACAGATTGTACCAGATGTTTAAGAAACGGTCACGCAAATCCGAGATATTGCGAATTGGTGGTCTTTGAACTCTGAGCTGCCGTCCCATGACATCCCAAATGTGTTCTATCGGATTGAGATCCGGTGAGTTAGGAGGCCAGGACATTAACTGGAATTCAGCATCATGTTCCTGGAACCACTCCAACACAATTTTAGCCTTGTGACACGGGGCGTTGTCCTGTTGGAACATTCCATTTCCAGCTGGAAAAACAGAGGCCATGTAGGGGTGCAACTGGTCCTCAATGATGTTCAGATACCCTGTAGCATTCATGGTCTGCTCTACCACAACCACGGGACCCAGAGACGCCCAAGAGAACGTCCCCCAAAGCATAATACCGCCACCAACGGCCTGTGTATGACCTACTGTACATTGAGGGGAGCAACAGTTCGCCTGGAAGACGGCGTATCCTGACACTGCCATCGGCGTGATGAATGACAAACTGTGATTCATCTGACCAGGCAACTCTCTCCCACTGATCCATGGACCAGTCGCGATGTTCCCGGGCCCAGCGCAGGCGCAGTTGGCGATGACGCTTGGTCAGCAAAGGTACACGAGTGGGACGTTTGCTGCGTAGTCCCATATCCAACAGTGTCCGCTGAACAGTGTGCTGCGATACTATTTTACTTGGCCCTCCATTGTATTGGGCTGTCAGCTGAGCCACTGTCTGGCTCCGGTTTTGCTTCACCATGCGAGACAGTCTCCGACGACCTTTTTCTTTTATAGCGTGTGGACGTCCAACACCATGTCGTCTACTGCTGGTTTCACCGTCATTCATCCACTTTGTATAAGTACTAACAACTGCAGGTCGCAAACAACCCACGAGTCGTTCAGTTTCGGAAACACTTGTTCCGAGCCTTTGAGCCATTACAATCTGCCCTCTATCAAAGTCGCTTAGATCCGCAGCCTTTCCCATCACACACAGAAGTAAGTGAAAGAATGATTCTTCAGAGTCTCCAGCAGCAGTTAAATACCGCTTCCACCTGATCACGTGCCTTCCACGTCATCCAGGTGAATTCATTTCAAAATGTAGGGGTGGTCATAATGTTTTGGCTCTTGAGTGTATATATATATACACAGGGATAGTATATATATATATATATATATATATATACAGGAAGTCAAGATATTTACCAAAATTTTGAAGAATTATTTAATTAAACTTAAGAACGTCTATCAGCTGTCATGAGCGCTCTTGATAATTATAATGTAAAAAAGAGCAAATGAAAAAAAAAATTCTAGTAAAGAGGAATTTGAAAGAAAAGTTTAATTTTAAATTATATAAATTTCAAGACGATATTCAGAATTACCTAAATATTTTTTATTAATTTTTTTAAAAATTATAACTATTAGGCAGTTTTAATCTAAGTGATACATGTGTACTGCACCATAATATCTTAGAAAATGACAGCCATTGCTTTTAAACCTATCGAAAATTTTTAGAACTTAAGAAAAGAGAAAAACTTAACGGATGAAGATATATATATATATATATTTACCTATAAAAAATTACCAAAATTTTAGAAGACCAAAATAAAACTGAATTTGACAGTGAAGCCATTTTATTACCACACGAAAGACCAAAATTGATTTCCTACTTTTATCAAATGTACCGTTCAAGAATCACCAGAAGGACCATTTGCATGAAAAGGTGTTTTATGAGTTAATTTGAACACTATGCAATTTTAATATTCAAGTCTTTATTTGGTTACTATTTTGCAATTGATTTGGGGAAAAAGACGGCAGAACGATTATAATCTCAATCGAAATAATTTTTGTTGAAACGGAAGAGGTCCATTGATAATGGAGTAAACATTGTGTTGCTTTCATACTATTAGGGACTGGGAATTATTTACCCAAATTACTTTTTAGAGCCTCTTTAAATAAACATGTAATGAAAAATAAAACAAATTAAATCTAAAAATATTTCTTGTTGAGTTTTATGATTTATTTATTTATTTATTTTTATTTTTGAAAGTTTGTTTCTTAATAACTAAGGCTAAAAGTTTTTATTTTAATCATTTAAAAGGGTTTAATATTAATGGTTCACTATATGTTTACATGTAAAAAAGGCAGTTAAGTAGACATCAAATCTAGACATATTTTACACGAGACGCATTGAATTAGAACGCATTTTGTTAGAATTGAATTCCTTACAATAATCGTTTAGTTTCGTGCTTCTCTCTGAATCCCTGGATGTTCTAGAGATTTCATTAATTTAATTTATGCAATCATACTTGTATGTACAAAATATCAGATGATACATATGTTCATTTTCATTCTTTCTTCAATAAGCTTTAAATTTGAAGAAGTAGATACTAATCTAAACACAGAATTTAAACATAAAATGTTTCATTCAGTCTAATCTAAATTTTCGCTAAATCAATTATTAGCAACGTATTATTAGCTTGAGTTCTTCAGTCATAGCGTGAATAAATACCGCAAACCATCTTTAAATAAATCAGAATAGGCAGTTTTTGTTATCTGTACAGTTTTTGTGAACTACGTTCCGTTCAGCCAGTAAGTGAATGAAAAAGGTATGAGAGTGAATGAACAGATGTTTTCAAATTTCTTTAGAAATTAGTTCTTTGAATGTCGAATTTCTATATGATGGGACAAATGAAACAAACATAATTTTTCATTCATTTCTCAATGTGTTATTAATGTAAATCCCCTATAACCAGACATGAGGTTTCTGTCCGTAAGAGTCTAAAGATAATCACCAATATGTATCAAGTTAGAAGATATTAAAGACCTACGCTGTCTGAAATAAATATCTTTGCAATTTTCTTTGCTGTAACCTTTAGCTTACGGGGCCCATTTTTCCGATTCCCTCTTTAGAACGGGAAATTTCTTACCCTCTTTGTAAGAACAACCATTAAGAGGGTTATATATATATAATCATATTATTGCACCATATAGGATATATATATATATATATATATATCCTATATGGTGCCCCCATAATAAAATGGTCAGCGAAACTGCGGCGTTGTATAGGTGAATGTTTGATTACAAGTGCCTCCGCATTGATTAAAAAAATAAATAAATAAAATAAAATAAAATAATATATATATATATATATATATATATATATATATTCATTCTTCGGCCGTATTCTTGAGATACGTGCTATTCCACCCCGTAAGGAAAGGGTTAAACATTAAAGCATGACTCGAGAACAGTTTGCTAAAAAACCAAATTTTGATTGGTGTCGAGTGATTGTATCATATCAAATATAATTTATACCATCTTCCCTAAAATATCCTATTTCCTGGAAGATTTTTCGAATGTATAGTTTTTATAAACCCACATTCTTTCTATTCGTTCGGATGATGGCTGAATAGCTAATCTCCGATTCGGGAAATTGTGGGTAAAAGTTCCAAAGTTGGCACTAAAAGTAGTTTTCAATTGCCCTTACCATCTTTTTAGGTCTCAATATTTACGGCAGCAAGAAAATATATCCAACCTCATACTTAAAATATTTTTGAATTGGAACTATCACTCATGGAAAACGGATGAGGTAATTGGCTTATGAAACATTAGTTATTCACAAATTAATGGATCAGACCGTCCGCTGTCAGAGTTTTACATATTAATCATAGACAGACCCTTTTTTCAGTTTTGACCATACATTTTTTTCTAGTTATTTTTAACCCTTTAATTTGTTTTACTAAATGCTTTCAAGAAATCAACAGCATTGTTACAAAGTGGCCCATTTCTACATCAATTCTGTAGGTCATGTTAGACATTTGTTAAGGTTCAATAACTCCTATTGCATTCAAAAGATTAAAAAATCCATTAAAATCCTTTATTATATCTAACTTGTGTAACAACATAAAAAAAGATCTCTAATCTTTTATCTAGTAACTAGTCTTTTAATACTTGTCCATTACAATACACTTTACCCCAGGAGTTAGTATTCCTATTACAATTATTCCTTACTTTGTTCATAAACTAAGTGAGAATTTGTTAAATTTTCTTTACATATATAAATTATTTTTCCAGAACATTTCGAATACCGGTTTACTTTCTTTAAGTAATACCAAGTAATGGTATCATTTTTTGCAAATTAACGCTTAAGAAGTTTTTGCTTAGTAAGAAATAGTTCTACTCTTGCAGGGTATGTAACCCAGTAGCGTGGCTTACTTTACCAAATTTGTCTAGGATTCAATTTACTACGTAGATTCTACTTACTGGTTAGCATATTCTTCTCTTGTCAGTAAATTGATCTCTCTTTATAGACTTTAAACTCGGAAGATTTTGAGACGTCGTATATGTTATCAAAGGCAATATAAGGAATATTACAATTTGGAGTGCTGTATTCAACATTATTACATTTTTCTGCCTTCTGTGTGAATTTACGGTAACTTTGTAGACTTCCAGCTTTATATCTGTATGTCCGATATCAAATGTAAATATAGTTCCCTATTAATAAAATTTCTTTGAAAGAGATCGGAAACTTTTTGGGAAAAAGTCTTTTTTCTAGATTGACATAAGAGTTGAAATTTTGCATTTTCCTAGTTTTAAATTAAAATTAAAATTAAAGTAAATTAAATTAAATTATATTTGAATTTTATTTTATTTAATTTCACTTTGTGTTGTCAGACGGAGTATGTAGCTTCAAATATTTTCTCACAAGTGGCAGTCATCAAATATTGGGAAAATCCTGCAATCTAAGATATTCCCCAAAAGAGATTCAATTCATTAAGCTTGTTATTTCTTAGGTACGTATGATAACTGATTTTCTTTATCTTGTCTCGCTATGATTTATGAACTGAGAGTGCGCTACACTAATGCAATCGTACTCATGATTGCAAGATACACATATACAGCAGTAATAGCTATTTCGTGGGATATTTTTATTTTAATATGACATAAAGGCATACAAATAACCCTAAAGTGGAACTGTTTGTGCATGAACTGTTCTTAAGAGAAAAAAATGCTGTTATTTCTTTGGACTTGGATTCAGTTTTCTCATTTTCAAAAGGGAAAACAGCAAATGAATAAAAAAGCTTATCTGAGAAGATTTTAGTAAACGGTAACTTTATGTTAAATTTAATTGAAGATATGTAATTTTTTAACGGATAATTGTTTAAGAGAATTACTGAACTGGAAACAGAAAAGACTTTAGATTTATATATTTTATAATTGTTCGAGGATAATTTTTTACAATAAAATGTGTTGAAATGACCTTGGTTGCCCACCAACCGAGTACGATATCTTTTAAAATAAGCGTTAAATATGAATATAACTTTAAAAAAAATATTTTGACTACATTAGACAGCCGTCAAAGTGTCTTAAAGACTCTTAAGATACTTTTTTGATGCAACTAAACTTATTATGCTTTTTATTATCAAAGGAAAACCTAGCTTTTCAATGGTTCATTTACATTAGTTAACGAAAACATTAGTTAAAAATGCCTTAGAACTAACTTTTGGAAAAGTAGATCAACTATTTCTTTAGCAGTGGTTTAGCTATTTGTGCTATAAATTGCTGAGAAAAACTATAAATATTTAATTAGCTAAGGAGCACTGTATATTTAAAAAGTTTGAATGTATCATTTACCTTCGCCGAATAATAAAATACTCTTAGGTAACGTAAACCGAGTTAGTATTGCAACAGAATTATTGTTGGCAGTGTCCGCATCAGATCTGCAATTTCTTCTAGACTATGAATCCTGTTAATAATCAAGATTTTACAACCTGGAAGCAAAGGAAAAGAAAAAGAAATATTTTTTATAAAACAGGTTTCTAACCAACAAAGGAATTTCTACACTGTGAAAAATCTCAGAAGTCTCTATTTAGAATATTTCAAATATTTCATCTGAAATTCTTCAGCTTCTTTGATTAGACTGTATTATACGGTAACTTCGGGAATATAATTTCAGGAATTTTGAGTTCTAGTTTCAACTCAACACGCGTTTGTGTTTAAATGGTAAAATAAATGTGGTTTATTTGAT
This sequence comes from Dolomedes plantarius, assembly GCA_907164885.2. NCBI lineage: Eukaryota > Metazoa > Arthropoda > Arachnida > Araneae > Dolomedidae > Dolomedes > Dolomedes plantarius. Next base: position 38,084,328 of record OU015494.1, on the reverse strand, counting down.
TTGCACAAGCACGCACAGTTAGGGAAAATTTCTAATGCATGTTAAAAATGACTCCCTGAAATATTTTATGTTTCAAACATGCATATTTTGCGAAAAGAGAATTACGATAACGCGTAAAAGTTCAAGTCCAGACTGACAGGGGAAATATTTACATTTAAAAACCAAAGCCACGACCGCAAGGCAATAGGTATGATATTATTGCGGTCCTAATTTTTGGATGATATTTGGTACTCTAAGGCGTATGAAGATCCCTTATTCACGCTCGACCCTCATATATAAAAATAGGGAGTTTTAGGACTTCTTTTCTAGAGTTTTCTTTTTTTCCAGAGGTGAAGATAATTAAAAGGGAAAAAATAAAAACCCTCTGTGGGGAGGAGAATATTTTTTTAGATACTAAACTCGTAAAAAGCGGTGCGGAAAAGGAAGACCGAAAGAAACCTCACAAATAAATGAGAAACTGCACGAGCACTAAATAACTCCCCTAAACAAACAGAAGAATAAGGCCAAAACAGTAGATCCGTAACCTAACTTACGCTCCCAACATATTGACGAGGGGAAAAATATAGGGATGCCCTTGAGATAAAAAGTTAAACACTGAAAACCTAACAAAAGAGAAGATTTCCTAGTTTGTCAGATGATTAATAGGCAATAAAAAATAAGAATGACAAAAAAATTCATAAAACACACTCTTACCATGGAATTTTCTTAATGTTAGTAACAGGATATCACTCTGGAGGAATATTTTAAAGACAGTTTTCATACTTTGTTTATATTACAATATCATAACTGAAGTTTCATCATACGTTTCCTTTCAACAGAAACTTCGATGGTATATAAGCTTTGTCTCCTCTAAACTGTACATCAGGAAATCAAAGAAAGTTTATTGATTACAAAAAGAAGAATTTAAAAGCCTTATTTTCTTATGTGCAGATGATTTCAAACCATTTATATTCCTTGAAATGTACTTTGCATGTCAATGAAGCTTCCTCATAATGCAGGGGTATCTTAGCAGGTAGAGCTCGACTAAGTCTTACTTACCACGACTAAGTTTTAGTAAGGAGTGGCCTGTAATAGCAATTCATTCCTGGTGCAATCTTTGATAGCTTTTTATCACAGAAATGAATCAGAAAATAAAGGCGCAGCTTCAAAATTTCCTGAATACTTCAAGTTTTCAGTTTTGTGCTTCTTTTTATGAAACAGGTAGAACTTAATAAAGCTAAACAATTTATACTGTCTTTTAAATTTAAAACAAAATTTAAGCGGAAAAACTTCTTAAAATTCCCCTGATGTATGTTTGATTTCTTTGCTGATCTGATAAGAATTAATTAGTTGAACTTTTAAATTTAATTTCTTTGTCTCGCTTACTTTCGTTTTCATTATAGAATTTTATTATAGAAATTAAAGAATTGTTATAGACATGGAAATAAGAATAAGAAAAAGAGAGTGTTTTGCAAATTCTAGAAAGAGCATTTTTAACGTTAAAATGTTAAATTACCAACGCTTACTGAGATGACAGAACCTTGTGATTATTATTTGCGTAGTTTCGACGAGCAAACGCTTGTTTGTTTAGCGGAAGATTTCTCCAAATAAGTGACACCTGTAAATTTTCTTGAAATACGAATTAGATTTAGAAATATCATTAAGCTGTTTTGAGAAACTATTTACTTAAATTTAAAGTTACGATTATGAGTTCATACACTTTTATAACGTAAAGAAAAAAGTCAAAATATTTTGATCTTACAGATCCCCCAGATGATCAAACTAGAGCCTAAGAGTTAAGCAGGTCATATTTATAACGAAAGTGCGTTTTAAAGTTAGCATTATATAGCCATACATATGGAATTTTATTAAATATTTTTCAATGCTGATTATTTGTAACGAGCCTTTATAGCAAACTGGAATTTTTTTATTCGTTTAACATCAAAACTAATTTTACGGTTTCCTGATTTAATTATAAATTATAGAACTAAAGCAATTTTAAAAATATAAAAAATGAAATTTGACGCCCTTCGCCACCATCAAATAAATCTTCCACTAGAAAAATTGACCTTTTATAATTTTTAAACATATATCACAATAGACCTTTACATGCCATATTTTTTTTAAAGTAGTATTAACCAAATGTCTCTATTCTGAAACATATCACTTCTGTTTTAATAAATTTATAGAAAAGAACAAATGTATATTCCTCGAACGAATTGACCTTTAACATTGATTAAGGAATTTCCAATAATTTATATAGAATATGTTCATTTCATTTTTTTTACCTACCCATTAAAGTTCATTGAGTAGAATCCTAAATATTTTCTGAACTCATTCTGAACTTATTTCTTCTTATTTTTGTCATCCCTCTTGAGAATACCTTGGTAGTTTTCCTTGAATCAATTTTTATCTAAAGACACTGGAGAGTACCAAGTCACTTTTAAACAAACAAAGCTAATCTTTTAGCTCTTGAGTAAGAAGTAACACCTTGTACGTCTCATATATGCATACCTAAACGCTAAACCTCTGCTCCTCACCTGAAATGTTCCACAAAATAAAAGCTTCGAATGCACAATTGAAAACAGAATTAAGAGAATTTGAGGGTATAAATTAATTTTTCTCTGCTATCAAGCTTCAAGGAGGGAAATAATACCGAACGAGATTTCCACAAAATTATGAAACTTAATATAACATGCATTATTGAGTTATAAAATTAGAGCTTGATCTTTCTGAACTGGACAAATTTTTCTCAAAAAGAATAAAATCAGCAAGTTCAAAATAAAAGAATTTCTTGGTACGATTTAAAGTAAAAATATCGGTATGTATATTATTGTTATAAGTATTTATTTGCTGTAGAATTCGTCTACACTTAAATTGATAATTTTCCTAAAAAATTATCCTGAAAAGTTTCGTTTTTATAATGAATGAAAACAAATTCACATTTTTAAATTAAGCTTAGATTGACTTACTTATTGTAAATTTCTTGGTGAATATATTTAAATTAAATACTTAATTTTTGGTGGTTTTAAAGTATATGAATTATTTTAACACCTGTCTTAGAATGAGGAATTTGAAAATAATGACTTGTTTATACTTTTACTTAAATAAAGTACTTAAAAGAAAATCGCTGTCTGAAGAGTGTACAAGATATGAGAAGGTGATCGAAGTAAAACAAAAACGTATTGTTTTAGAGGCTATGTAAAAATTTTGGATTATATAAAGAATTTCATTTTAGATTAATATATAAAGAAGCTCAGGTGAGACAGTTTCAACGCTATTTCTAGGGGAAAGCAAAGTGAAATAAATTATCATTGATCTTTTACATTATGTCATCAAAGTATTTTCAGATGAATATCGTTCAAGCATCATAGCTGATTATCGAATAATCTTCACTAAGTGTTGAGACTGTACTACGGAAATGCCAATAAAATTTCTTATAAATAAAAATTCATGAAGAACAAAAAGAAATAATCATGAGGAATGCATCACATTTTATTACTTCCCTAGGGTTTTTGAAAATAAAAAAGAAAATTTCCATCTAAAATAAATTCTTTCATATAAAGTAAAACGTTGGTATAAAATATGTTTTTTCTTGAAAAGTTTTGGAGATCGTATGAACAAATATTCCTTGTATATTTATACACCATATAATAAGTTTATGTACATTTTATATTAATTTATAAATAGCACATAAAGCTGAAAATAATTTCATAATAAAAACTTTAAGAGGTATAAACAATTCTTTACAAAATTTTGCACTTTTGACAGAAAGGGCAAAATGAATCTGTGTTTTATTAAATTATTTCACAGAAACGTTGTCATAATTTTTAAACTCATCGCTAAAGACACGTAAATGAAATTTGGAAATTCTCTAGAATTGAAATCTTGAACGAAAACCTCACCACAGAAATAACAGAGTATGATAACCTAAAACTAAATCCAGTAAACTTTTTCAGATATCAGAAAGTAATATAATATTATTATATTACTTAAATTACCATATATATTATATTTAATTATTAATATATTATATTTATTATATTATTATATAATAACATTATTTTAAAATGTTTTGAATACTGTCACAATACGATGTTATGCAGCCCGCAGAAATGATACCGAAATGAGAGCGAAGAATCTAAAAGCTAAAACAGAGCGACTGCGAAACAGAAACTTACTCTCTAAACGCCGATGTCCGCCAAGTGAAAGTAGGGAGAGCGAGAATTTCCGTGAGCTGCACGGCTCAGAGGAGCTGCGTGTGAATTGCTATCCACAAGACATGGCTGTTACTTTTATACCCGATCATAACTTTCCACATTCCGGCTCCCCCATTTTCCCCCTCCCTCGTTTTTCCCGCCAAAACTCTCGATTCCAAGGAAATTGATAGTGTGGTCTAATACCTGTCCTCCTACTCTAGGTGCCGCCCCCAATTTTCTGGGCATGCTCACAAATCTTACGTCATATGCCCACGCATCAAGAAAACTGTAGTAAAACGATGATACGTAGCTGCTTTCATTAATCTCAGTCAAGCGGATTAATTCGTAACATCAACTTTGATCAACCTTTTTTTCTCGAAGCATCAAAATAGAATTGTCACGAGTTTTTTTGATTAAATTTTTAAATACTCAACTGATGAATGGGATTTTCACCGTTCAGAGGTACACTGAGAAATTTTCTCCTATTTTGCTTTTTCTCAAATTGTTCCGTATTATCTAATAAAAAAAAATTCATCTGAATAGAGGAATCCCCAGTAAATAATTGTCAATGATATGAAACCTTTTTTTCGATTTTATCGAAACGTAACAAGAAATTTAAGTTAATATATTATTAGTAATTTTAAAATTTCTTCTAAATCTTCCTTAATTTTTAAAATTTATAAATACTGTGGTTATAGTTTGGACGTTTAACAAACTTCTGGGAATGTTGATAAAAAATAGAACCACTTTGTTAAAAACGTGTCTCTATATCAAAAATATATTTCGAAATTTTTCACTACCTATTTTGATGAAAGCTTGCTCGTACTAGTTGTTAAAAGTCAGAACTGTTATTCGTCAGATAACTAAATTATGGAAGCTGGAATATTTTAGATGCCAGACAAAACTGCAAAGTGAAAGGCAGATGTTCAAACGTCCGGGGAAAAATTAGCCATTTCAAATAGTTGGAGAAGTCATAAATAAAAATTCCGAGCACTTACGGCTGGGAAACGGAGTTGAATACCCGACTGCCGTAAACAACCCGTATAGCGTTCAATCAACGAAGAAGGCATATAACAGAACTAATTATTTGGAGAGTCGTGAGTACACAAGTGACAAATGTGCATTTGCATTAAAATTTGTTTTAATAATTTCTCACGATTTGAAATAATTTGATTTTAGGGCTTTTGTAATTCTTGCAACACTTCCAGTTAATCCCGTATTATGCATTTGATCCTCTGTTCTCATGCATATTATATCATGACTCAACAAATGCAGAGTTCAATAAAACCTAAACACTGAACTGATTTTAAAAAAGATGTTAAGTATAGTTAGTATCATCTCCGAATTTTTCTTTATATTACATAAAATCAAAATTAATCTATGCATATCTGCATCATTGCTTCAATAATATATATATATATATATATATATATATACAGAGGCTGTTCGCACATTTTTTAGACGATTTTGGTAAGCGGTAATAAAAATTCGTTTGCTGCAAAAGAAATAATTGCAATTGTACTATGTTTTTAAAAGTCAAAATTATTGTCTGCGGCTTGAAAGTTTTGTTTTTATTCAAAATGGCGTTTTTAACAAAGCAGTGGTTCGAAGGCTACATTTATGCTCTTTCCGAAGAGAAATATGCATACTCCGTTATCCAAAAACGATGTGAGAGTCATGGTTTTGTGATATCTAAAGCGTCGATAGGTAATATCGTCAACAAGAAAGGAAAAAAACGTCAAATTGGAGCCTCAAGTGGGACAAAAATTCCAAACAAATATCCAAGGAAAAAACGGACATCTTCCACTATTGCAAAGATACGTTGTTTAATGTTAAAAGAAAATCCCCCTAGTCAAAGAACAGTTGCAAAATCATTAAAATACTCGGTGTCCACTGTAAACAAAATGATAAACGTTGATTTAAATCTTAAGAAAGCGAAAAAACGCAATATGCATCGTCTTCTTCCAAATCATATCGCTGAACGCAGGACACGCTGCAGAATTCTATATGAGAAACACATATCCAAAGAAAAATGGAAAACAATTGTCACAATAGATGAATCATGGGTGTATTTGAATGATTGCAACAAAAAAAGAGCCATTTATTATCATAAAAGGGGAGGAAAAAATTTAAGTACATGGTTCAAAGAATCGAAAGAAAGTTTTTCTAAGGGATTTATGATTGTTGCTGGTTTTTCTTATAATGGCAAGTTAAAAATAAAGAGAGTGGAAAAAAATGTCAAGATTAACTCCAAATACTATCAGGAACATATTTTATCGCCAATTTTTCTGAATGAAATACCATCGCTTTACCCTCAGTGCCATCAATCTGCGAGACTCCATCAGGACAAAGCTAGCAGTCACACATCAAAATCCACTGTAAATTTCCTAAAAGAAATGGAACAAAAAACTGGTATCAAGACCATACCCTTCCTTGATATCCCTACTAAATCTCCCGATGTATCACCTATGGGTTTTTGTGCTTTCGGACTTTTAAAATCTGCATTATCCAAACGTCGTCCCAAAACCCTTACAGGACTCTGGAAAGCTGTTCAGGAGGAATGGGATAGAATACCTCTTCTGACACTTCAAAAGGCATTATTATCCTGGAAATTGCGGTGTCGAAAGATAGTTCAGAATAAGGGATGTCAAATAGAACATTTAAAACACAAGAATTTTATGTAATTTAGTTTTGTGAATACAATATACATCGTCTAAAAAATGTGTGAACAGCTTCTGTATATATATATATATCCATATCCATATATATATACATACATATACTGAAATCAAAAATTACTTTCATATTTATTGCTAAGAAATTATTATATTTTTAGCATTTTGACAGTTAGGCTATTCCTTAAATTACTGCTATAAATAATAAATCTTTCAAGCATTAACAGTTGGGATTTTATTTCTGTTGCATTCTAATTATCAAGCAGACACAATTTTTATTAAAACACTTTTCTTCATAGCCAACTAGTGGTTGCAGCATCACTGTCGTGTTATGTGTTATGTATGTTTTCCGATTTATGTATGAATAATAGCTCAAAAAATTGTTTGTCGTTCATTTCTCGTTCATGTTGTCGTTCATTTCTCGTCATGTCGTCAATTTCTTGTTCATCTCAAAACTGTTATTATATTTTGTTAAACCATGGTTAAAAGTTTGTCTAGTTATCAGTTTGCTTTGAAAATGTCGTACCGTATTTTGTTACATTATAATTCAGAAAGTTAAGAATTTCTGTGCGTGAGAAAAGCATATTATAACTTTTTAATCTGTCAAAGATTTTCCTTTAGTGTAATCAAGAATCTGATAATTAATATTAAAAATGAAATATTGTAAGGTTTTTATCCTAATTTTGCTTTTTACTTCAATATCTTTCACCAATAATGCTTGTCTTTGAGTCTGAATTACAAAATATATAACTTTTTTGAGATACTTTGGACACTATCAGCAAAATGAAAAGTATTTTTTTGCAAAGGTTTAATTTTGTCGTTTTTAAGAAATCAGATACATAATCCATATGCATTTATTTTGACTCTATTATTTTTTTACCCGTAGAGTTTCTTTGATAAGCAGTGAAAACCTACCTGAGACCTAAATGAATCATTTTCCCTTTAACAAGTTCCCCTTTAAGATTGTATCTGAAAACATATTTTACAACAAAAAAGAAATTTTCGCTGCAATGACAGTTGAGAATGCAATTTGAAGACTTTTTCTATCTTTGTTCTTTGTGGTAACCCATTGTTAGGAATTCATTAGTAAGTGCGAACAGTCTTGCGGTTAGGAGTAAGCGGTTAAATTGAGCAACCTCATAAAAATAAACTAAAGAACAAATAAAATAGGTATTCCTCTTCATATACACTTCATATATCTCCCTATATAGACACACTTATGTTGTAAAAGCGTTTCAAAATATTTCCTAATGGTACTGTAATAATTTTTATCACGTGACCCTCTTCAAAATTAAAAGATTATTTGCCTGATTAATTTCATTTTGGCACGTTTTATATATTCTCCATAGTACAATAAGATTATTTTTATTATGCTGTGAATCTGTGGTATATCACTCTCGCTTATTTCAGACCTAAAATTTGAATAATTTAATGTAATCAAATCATTATACGCAATATTTCAATTAGGAAGTTTAAATTTTGTATATCAACAAAGTTTATATTTTACTTTAAATCGATAGATAAAAGAAATATTTTTAGGAAGAGTTTATGAAATAATAGTAAAAAACACTTGAAATGTTATCTGATTCTTAAACTCATTAATGAATGGTTTCTTCTGTTTAGTTCTATAAAATTAAAAGAAAATCTAAATCTTGGAAACAGTAAAGGGAACTCCCAACATGTGCATAAATTTTTTTGATATTATTTTATTCACAAGATTACTGCACTTAGATTAAATATCTAAAATTACACTATACAACAAATTTGAACTATTTTTTCTGTCCTTTAGATGAAACTAAGTGATTCTGTATAAACAAAAGGTGCTTTATTCATATATCAAAACCAAAATGATCCAACACGTACCGTTTTTGTAGGAGACCCCTTTTCTCATATTTATACAAATTGGTTACAGAGAAATGTAACAGAGGCTTGATTATAGAAAACACAAACACTAAAATGACTTTTTTGGCCGTTTCTTCTTGTAGACATCTGTTGGTGTCCCTGATAACAGACCAGCAATATTCAGCTTGCATATTTCTATTCCATCGTCAACTAAAACGCATTTCAAACATAGAGATGTCCTGGTGAAACCTTTCCCCATGCTCATCACTAATTGCGCCAAGGTTTTGAGGAAAGAAGTCCAGATGTGAGTCCAAAAAGTGTAGTTTTAAATACAACCCATAACACGAAAACATTTCACCATGTCACCAACAAGATGTTCATAGTTTTCAGCTTTCTCATTTCCAAGGAAACGTGAGCCCACTGATTTTAATGCCAGCCAGGCTTCTTTTTCTGCTTGTGTCAGTTTATTTTCAAACTCTTCATCATGAAAGACTGCTTTAATTTATGAGCGAATAAAAACCCCTTCTTTTATCTTTGCCTCACTTAAATTTTTGAATTTGTTCCTGAGATGCAAGAAAGTCACTCCTTCTCCTTTACAAATATTTTCATCAAACCGAGTTTAATGTGCAATGGTGGAAGAAAGACACATTTCGGATTCACAAGTGGCTCATGTGATATATTTTTGGTGCCAGGAATGAAGTTTTTTCTTGGAGGCCACTGTTTACGGATGTAGTGATTTTTTCTGTCACGGCTGTACCATTCGCAGAGAAAGCAGCAGAATTTAGTGTATCCCTTTTGCATGCCTGTTAATATACCACTGACTTTCAAATCTCCACAAATGCGCCATTTGATGTAGTGTCAAGATGTAATACTTGAATTAACTTCAGTATAGCACTCATAACTTCGTAAGTTTCCTTTGCATTTGTAGAATATGCTACAGGAACAGACGAACAAACATTGTCTATATGGAGGAGCACTGCTTTGAGACTACGTTTGGACGAGTCAATAAACAGGCACCACTCTGCTGGATTATGCTCATGTCCCAAAGCTTGAAATATGCCGTTCACATCACAGCAATATAAGATGTCTTCTTTCTCCGCAAAATAGTCTACAAAATGGCTTTGTCGTCTTCTAAGTAAACATATATATTGACACTTTTCGCGCTTGCCGCTACAGTATAGATTTCCATTGCTAAAATGTGGATTTTGGGGAAAATGGTGCGTGGTAAACAAAAAATAATTACAGATTCGTTATTTTCAGACAAAAATATACAAGAAACACATTTTCATCTAAAGGACATTTTTCATGTTGTACAGCGTTATACTAAACATTTATTTTTAAAGATGTAACAGTCATTTCCCCCTTCTATATTTTTGTACAGTAGTGATTTGTACAACTAAACTTACCTAAGTAACGCAAAAAAATTAATTCGTAACTTTGACACTTATGTTAAATTATTATTTTGCCCTATATGCAAGAGTAAAATACTTACGGTATTTATCATTTCAAATTTATTTCTTGGTACACAGAGCACACAGAGCACTATAACTTAATATACTTCTTGGTATATTAAGTTATAGAATTTAAATATTGCTAAAGATTTCCAGGGAGATTTGTCAGACACCCAATATTATGACCGCTAATAATATATGACCTTTCTGATGTAATGCTGACTGTTCATAGTACGTGTAATCCGTATAAGACAAGAGAGTGAAATGAAATAGCAGCCTAAAACATTACACTTGGAGTCAGACCAATATGATGCTCTACAGTGCACCCTTCCAGATGTCGTTTCCCAGTGTATCTACGGAAAAGGATTCAGCCGGCTCTCGAGATTTAATCTACATTCGTCAGAAAAATTGATTTGTTCCAGTGTTTTTGGTCTTAGCACCATTGAAGTCTCTAACATTTATGGTATAGGATTAAAGGAAGTCACTGGCGGACTCCGAATTACGACCTCTCGCTGCAGTAGTCGTCAGCTGATAGTACTGGCTGACATCGACTGATGTGCAACATCCTCCATTGTTGTACTAAAGTTGTGAATGACGTTGTACGATTCGCCACCAGCGTACGTAACAAGTTCCTGTCTTCCCTTGCTGACGATGCCGTATGTGTCCCAGATCATTCCCGGCCATATCTAAAACCTTGTTGTGATTATTGTCTCCAAGTACGCCTAATGTAGCAAAATTACAATTCGAATTTTTTTCAAGTACTTGCAGCTTACAAACAATGCTAATCGAATTCACCGACACACTGTTTGGATTTTGCTTTTGGAGATTTTTATTTAAATACTCCGAGAAACATCTCATGGACAACATTTGAAACATTTGCATGGACAAATAAGTTGATTGGCAAATGGTTTTAGTTGATTAGAAAATCTTTTAATATTAAAGGTTAAGTTCTCCTGTGGATTACCGATTTCCTGCGTCACAAGATGTTTAGAATTAATTACAATTTTTTCATTTCAAGATGCCACAGAACTAGTCCAGAGAGCGCGCACATAGTCCTACTATGTTTTCTGCGTATATGACAGGAATGGAGGGCTTGGCGTCCTCTGGTATTGACATCAGTCTTTTTGCTGATGACATCATTGCCTGGTATACTGAAAACTATGCGAAAAACATCAGTTATAAATTAAATGATTTTCTTATCGACTTAAGTGTATTTGCTGAGGAACATAAATTGTGTTTTAATACTTCAAAGTGTCTGGTAGGTTTTTTCACTACTAACAGGCGCCTTATAGTTATGAACCTGAAATTCTCCCCAATGAGCTCTTGAGGTGTAAGAAGTATCCAACTTACCTGGGTTTTACTTCAGACCCTGAAATACGTTGCAAAAAACACGTCAAGAAAACTGTTGTGAAATACAAAAAGAGGCTGAAAATCTTAAAATACATCTCTGGTAAGGACTGGGGCGATGATGGCTGCACCCAAAGATCCACCTATACAGCCCTTATTCGACCTCTTGTAGAATACACTTATCAAATTTATCTGAGTACAGCCAAATTGATGGTAAACTTCCTTAGAGTGCAGATATGAATGAGATGAAATACTTTGAGGCAAAACTCATGCCATACTAGTTAATATTACTCTTACTAACTTTCGGTGGATAAATTAAACATGAATCATAAATATAATTCAATACATCACAACAACTACGTTCCTAACATTGTGGCGTACACACGATGGCTCATTGCCAATATTTTTCAACTCCTTTTTATAGCGGCATCACAAGCTGTGATGTATTGTGTTTGACTATGTTCTGTTCTTCAATGTGATATTTGGCCGAAAGAACGGATAAGAAATACCAACACAAATCTGACTTGAAGAAACTTGACTGAATTCAAATTACTGCAGCCAAAATCATAACTGCATTGCTCAATAGCTGCCCAAACGATATTGCTCTTTGTGAAGCAAATTTAATGCCTTTGGATACAAGGAACTTAATTAACTAAATCAAATATGCGAGTAAACTTAAAAGTCTTGGTTCAGAGAACCGAACAGCAAGCTTTATTTCTGGTTGGACTAGCAACCAGCGTTTGAAAAAAGTCAGCCGATTGGGATACAGAAGAAAGGATATTTGTATATAAAAGTCGATTTTTCTCTGAAGTTGTTTAGAGCTAACAGATTCATTACCACATGTAACTTTTAATACTGTAATAGCGTGAACGTTACAGTACTGAGTCTGGCGTCTAATCTCCGAGAATTCGCATCTCACGTTCTCAGTGTCAATTTGTCACGACAACTCTCTCGGGAAACCTATCTCGATGAAATCTCTGTCCGCTCTGTGCCTCTCTGACCGTTGCCACGCGAATTGTCCTTTTATATCCTTCTTCAGGACCACCTCCCGAACAATGGCGGCTCTTTAGACCTTCCACGGTGAAGACCTCCCGTAGTGCCTGGCGACTCCTGTCTGCTCACACGAGAGTTCTAGCGACTTGGACAAAAACACATTAGTAACTGATTGTTCGGGTGTCGATCTCCTGGACACACCTTCTGACAAGTGCACCGTTATCGGCTGGATAAAAAAAAATCTACAGGCTAAAATGCAAAAAGGTGTTAAAATGCAGAGTTTATCTTCAAAAGGGCGGCTAAAATCAAGCCGTGCGGCCCAAAATACAATAGTCTTTCAGTTCCACGAAGTAACCCAGTTTAAGGGGAAATGTGTCCACTATGTCACAATGCAAATCTCAAATATTCAGCAGATAAACCACTACAACACCCCGAATTACTAAAGCAATAGGCTCTTGAAGTCCTTTATGATATTCCGACTGATGCACTCCCATTATATACTGATAGGAGTAAGCAGGAGTCGGACTGTACAGGCAGCGGTGTTTTCATCAAGAACTCAAATGCCAGGATCAAATTTGAAAATCCTCATAATAGCTCAGCTTTTAGATCAGAGCTGAGGGACGTTAAAGCAGCCCTACGATATGCAGAATTCTCTCCATTTAAAAAATATCTGGATCTTGATAAACAGTAAGAGTGTCATTCAACATCTGATGAAATGGCTGCTTATCCCTGATAAAACTAGTACAGACATTCTTCTTCTTTCTCTCATGGCGAACTCTAAATCAATTACTTTTAAGTGGATCCCATCACACTTGGGTTTGTTCGGTAACGACCAGGCAGACACACTAGCAAATAAGGGCCATTTAGAGAATTCGGCTCTGTTCGATGTTCTGAATGCATTGGATTTCAGTCCGTTGTTTTTAAAACCAGGTTTTTACAGTTTCTAGAAAGAGCTTCCTGCTCATCGCTGATATCCGGCCAAGCGCCCTGGTCTGGTCTTGTTCTTTATTGGTCCGATACCAATTCAGATGGCCCTTGATCTTTTACGGATTGGCCACATAAATTGTATGCGCTTTGAAAATTCTACAAGGTCTTTCCTCTTTGCCCCTGTTCTGATGCGAATCATTACTATATTGTGGACTGCTTGGGAATCTTTGTCAGGTTGCTGCTACCACTCATTTGCACATCATACGACAGTGTTTAGCATTTCCTAGACCAGGGGGGGGGGCTTAGCAACAACAACATTTGAGTATTGCTTGCGCTTCATATTTGCATATTCAGCTGAGATTTTAGTCTTTCGATTTTGTTGGTTTCAACTACTGTTCTACCAAATTTTAGGTCAGTACAACAACTTTTCCTTGGCGTTGTAGTTCCACTGAAGTATGTATTTCATTTCACTTATATTTGATTGACCATCTTCAATAAGTAAAAAATTAAACAGTAGCATAGCTTTACAATGCAGCATATGTTTACTTGGAACTTCATAATATTGCGTCATGTTTCGCAGGCATTTTTAAAATTTTGAAATTTATTTTATGATTAAATTTATGTTTTTTCTGCCAACGCAATACATGTCCGATAGCGAGGCTCGCTCGCTACGAAGTGAGGTGGTAGCGTCAAAACTATGACTTTAGTTTCCAACGCGGTGACACGTAGCGTAACGCGCGGTGATTGGACAAGGATCGAAATACTGTACATATTTTCGACCTTCACTCAGACTCAGTCGGCAATAGCCGTTCTTATCTCTTTTGATGAGGGGTTCCTTTCTGTATCCAATGGTTCCTTTCTCAATCCAATTGCGAGCACTAGCGGAGATAGTGGGTTGCACTTATACATAGTTTAATATGCACAATATTAAAATATGTATTTACGAACAAGCAGGAGAAATAACTGCTGAAAAGTATGACTTATAAAAATAATTTGACCCACTCGTGCAATAAACACATGAAGACCAGGAGACAACAGTAAATTACACAAGGATGCACTCTAAACACTGTATATCCGTAGAGACACAGTCTTATAGATTCGAAGAATTGTTTTCTAGAACTCGATCCTCCTCTACACTCATTAAAATTACCGATAACATAAAAATGAACCCTACATTTAGCAATAAAACTCCTCATTTACACCTACATTTTCTTGGAGAAGAAAATAATATATATAATTAGGAAAACTATCATTTTATAATTTAAAAAGAAGGTTATAATCAAAATGCGATTCAATGTTATTATATCAAGATGTTATATAATTATAGTCCTTTATAATTACATTCTAATTCAGTAATGAAAATTGAACAATTCATCATTATTTCCGATGTGTAGTATGTATTTAAATTATAAACAGAAGGCATATAATTTTGTTTTGGTTTCATAAATATGTGTATACTATTTATGTTACATGTATAATACAGTTCAGGTTTAGTTGCAGTGACTTTTTAAAATTCAAATTGCTCATTTGAAAAATAATTGAGTAACTTGGAACCTAAATATTAAAGTTTATACCGAAAATTATCTTCTGTAGTATATAAGTTTTAGTGTTAAAAAATTTAAACTTAGAATTAATGACCTTTGAAATAATTAACTTGTCCATAAATTTCCCTAAATTTTTCATTAATTACGAACATCTTTTTTTCAGTTTTGGCCATACATTTGTTTTATTGTGATTTTTAACCTTCCAATTTGTTTCATTCAATACTTTCAAGAGATCAACAGCGTTGTTAAAAAGCAGACCATCTCGACATCAATTCTGTAGGCCATGTTAGACATTTGTAATATTTAATCCCTTTGCATTCAAAAGATTAAAAAAAGGCATAAAATCCCTTTTTATATCTAACTTGTGTAATAACATGAAAATAAGTCTCTAGTATTTTAACCAGTAACTAGTCTTTTAATACTTGTCCATCATAATACACTTTACCTCAGGAGTAAAGATCCTTACTTTATTCATAAACTATGAGAGAATTCGTTAAATTTCCTTTACATACATAAATTATTTTTCCAGAATATTTCGAATACCGGTTTACTTGCTTTAAGTAATACCAAGTAATGGTATCATTTTTTACAAGTTAAAGTTTAAGAATATTTTGCTCAGAATAGCTCTATTCTCACAGGTATGTAACCCAGTAGCATGGCTTAATTTACAAAATTTACCTAGGATTTAATTTGCAACCCCCTGCAAGCTAAATAGGTTAACCTATGTAAATGCAATATTAGATTCTACTTATTGGTTAGGTTATTCTTCTCTTGTCAGTAAATAAACTCGGAAGATTTTGAGAGGCCGTATATGTTATGAAAAGCAACACAAGGAATATTACAGTTTGGAGTGCTCTATTCAACATTATTACATTTTTCTGCCTGCAATGGGAATTTACGATAACTTTGCAAATTTCCAGCTCTACATCTGTATTCCCGATATCAAGTGTAAATTTAGTTCCCTCTTAATAAAACTTCTTTGAAAGAGATCGGTGACTTTTTGGGGAAAAGGCTCATTAATTTCTAGATTACCTTATAAGAGTTGAAATTTTGCATTTTCTTACTTTTTAAACACTTTAAGTTGTCAAAAGTTTTCTAAAGAGAAAACAGCTTCAAATGTTCTTGCTCAAGTGGCAGTCATCAAATACTGGAGAAATCCTGCATTCCAAGATAATCCCCAAACGAAATTCAATTCTTTTAGCTTGTTATTTCATACGTACGCATGATAACTGATTTTCTTTATCATGTCTTGCTATGATTTATAAACTGAGACTACGTTACATTAATGCAATCATACTCATGATTACAAGATATATACACTGAAGTGCCACTGAATTAGGGATACCTACTTAGTAACGAATTGGGCCTCCTCTGGCCTTGATAACGGCTGCCACACGACGAGGCATAGATTCAACAAGTTTCTGGAAACGTTCCACGGGAATGGCTTGCCAAATATTGGCAAAAGCTGTCCATAATTCAGTAAGGTTCTTTGGTGCTGTGTGATGGCCTTTCTCGCCTTGTTCCAAAACGTCCCAAATATGCTAAATAGGATTTAAGTCTGGGCTTCTAGGTGGCCAATTCATGACAGAGAAGTTAGAGAAATGCTCATCCAACCAGCCAGTAGCCAACCGGGACTTGTGAGAGGTACAGTTGTCTTGCTGGAAAACTCCATTACCGTTCGGATAACAGAACAGCATAAACGGATGGAGGTGATCACCCAGCAACTATACGTACGGAATTGCATCGAGGGAGGTTGGTACACGCACCAAAGATCCCAAACTGTGCCACGAAAAAACACCCCAGACCATGATTGAGCCACCATGCCATTGTACAGTTCCAGCCAGGCATGCAGGATCCATGGCTTCATGATCCTGACGCCATATTCTTAGCCTCCCGTCGACGTTAAGTAGTCGGAATCGAGACTCATCACTCCATGCTACTCGTTTCCAGTCCTCTACACTCCAGTCTCTGTGCTCTCTTGCCCAGGCAAGACGTGCAGCCCGATGGCGAGTATAAAGCAATGGTACTCTCGTAGGTCGACGGATCCCGAAACCCATACGGGGAAGCGAGCGTTGCACAGTCCGTTTACTGACTGTATGACTGGCACCGTCATTAAACTGGGTGGTAATTTGAGCTAATGTTTGGCATCGCTGGCTACGTACAATACGCCTGAGCCGTCTCTCACCACGCACTGTCAAGGCTAATTGTCCTTCGCAGTTTGCCCGATCGCTAGTTTTTTTTCCACCATCCATGTATTCTTGGTATACTCTTGACACTGTCGATCTTGAAAATCCTAGCTATCTGACGATTTCGGAAATTGAATGGCCCATGCGTCGCGCACCTACGATTTGTCCGCGATCGAAGGCGTCTAAATCAGGCAGTTTACCCATACTGGCAATTCCAACAACTAATTCAGAACAACCACAGTACGCGCTATATATGCAGTTACCACAGCGCCCTCACTTTCGCATACATGATGCGCAGCCCTACACAATTTGCATAGGCTTTGCTATCCCTAATTCAGTGGCACTTCAGTGTATATATATATATATATATATATATATATATATATATATATATATATATATATATATATATACAGTAGTAAAAGCTATTTCGTGGCATATTTTCATTTTAATATGACTTAAAATCATACAAATAACCCTAACGTGAAACTGTTTGTGCATGAACTGTTCATAAAAGACTGTTGCGCACAAACAGTTTCAAAATTTGCTGTTATTTCATTGGACTTGGATTCTGTTTTCACATTTTCTAAAGAGAAAACAGCAAATGTATAAAAAACTGATCTGAGAAGATTTTAGTAAATGGTAACTTTCTGTTAAGTTTAAGTAAAAATATGTAATTTTAACAGGTAGTTGTTTAAGAGAATTTCGGAATTGGAAACAGAAAGGGCTTTTGATAAATAATTTTTAAAACAGCTTGCAGATTATTTTTATGATAAAGTGTATTAAATGACCTTGGTAGTTCGCAGCGGAACATGATATCTTTGAAAATAAGCTCTGAATATGAATACGATAACCGTTTAAAATAATATTATGACTACATTAGACAGCAGTTATATTGTCTAAAGACTTTTTGTGTTAACGAAAAGACAAAAAGGCTGTTAAATGATGTTACTAGTTATGAATAAATGTGTGTGTACTATTTATGTTATATGTATAAAACAGTTCAGTTTTACTTACAGTAACTTTTTAAAATTCAAATTGCTCGTCTGAAAGATAATTGAGCAACTTAATGATTCAATATTTTACTTTATACTAAAAATTACCTTTTGTAGTATATAAGTTTTAGTGTTAATAAATTAAACCTTAAAATTAATAATTTTTAGAATAATTTACTTGTCAATAAATTTTCCTACATTTTTCCTCAATTTATTGGTAATTACCGTGACTTAAAATTAGTCCATAGAACAATTAAAATTTTCCTAAAAATCAATCTCAGACTTAAAAATAGCATACACTGACACAATCATCTTGATGATGCAAAAACTCTCAAATTTTCTCCCCTTTGAATTCTGCTCCATGCCTCTCTATTCTTTCTTGGAATAGATTATAAAATTGTAACTTTAAATTTAACAATATTACAGATGTGCACTTTTAGATTTACAGCTTATTTAAAGTCTATCCTGAGATGCGAGTGAAATAAATAAATAATACATTCCTCAGAAACGATGCACTCTAAACACTCCTCTCCTGTAGTAATACAACAACAAGAAAAATAAATATCCTCCTCATTTCCTTCGTTTAGACGTTGTTTTGCAGTTCCAAAAAATCACGAAATGTGGACATTTGGAAACTGCTCATCTGTTTTCTAGGGGTCTGATCCAATGAACCAATTCATGTATGAATTCCAACTTATGCATCTTTCGGTGATCTGAATGACATGGGTTTCACGAGAGCACGATGGATTGCAAGACAAGAAAGAGAATTAGCATCCCAGATATGTTCCCTAATGATAGATGTTCATATATTAGATGAAAAGGCAATACTATTCCGAGGTGTGTCAAAGGTAAAATGAAAAGCCTTTATCTGTTTTTATCCCTTTGAGGCCAAGGTGATGCTGAAATCTAGTTCCTGAGATTTCTTGCCATCATCAACATCGCTCAAGACATCACTCTATTCATCGCTTTGATTTGAAGACAAATGTCATTACGCTCTGGAAATTCAAATTCAGATGTCGCAACTTTTTCTATTTCTAATTTTCCCCATATATTTCATCCGTTTTGTTTAGCATATCTGGTTGGTTTAGTTCAGTTGAAAACGTAAAATCTCTTAATTGGAACGCTTGTGTGCATTAAAACTGACAATAAAACTTTCCATGAACATTCATTAACTACCACTGAAACAACTCGACCCACCTTTAACGGAGGAAGCCACCAAGCGTCACCTTCTCGCTTAATAAGAAAAATGTCAGACTGCCACCTCACGCTACATCGGTAAAGCTTTTAAACAGTTAACGCTGACTAGTGTCGCCCCCCACGACCGCCAATCGGAACTAAAAATTTGCATAAAACACTTTAACATAAAGAAAAACGTAGAAAAGAAATGTCCAAAATGTCTTCAATTCCGAACAATACCCGTACAGGCATTTTGTTGTTGTTGTGACTTATGTCCCAATCTAGACAAGATCCATATATGGCTGCGGGCTGTAGCTCCTGTTCTCTTATGCTCCCACAAGGGTCGGAGCTTGATTTAGCCAAGTGCCACCACAATTTTAACCGAGTAACCCCAGCAGTGACATCTGGGGGACTCATATCTTCTCCCACCCACTCACATCATAAAAAGACTTACTGGTCTACAGATTTAAGGTGCCCATATACAATCTAGGAAAAAAGATATTTAATGTCCATTTAATGTTCGAGTCACAAAGGATTACCTTGGATCCATATAGATATTTTGAAGTATAGTATATTATACACTTCAAGAAATGACTTATGTCATTTCAAGTACTGCATGAGGGTGGTTTCATATTGCCTTTTACGTCCGTTAAATCATACATGTACGCTAATAAAGCCCTGTCAATAGACAGTAACTATGCCTCGCATACAGGTGCGCGAACGACATGCGCAGATTTCAGCATTTGAGAGAGGACGTGTAGTTGTGCTCAAAGAGGTCGGTTGGTCTAATCGGCGAATCGCTCGACATTTGGATAGGAGAGATGCACTATTAGACGATGTTGGCAGGAATGGGTGAACCATGACCGAACTTAGCGTCAAGAAGGAAGCAGTCGGCTTAGAGAGACGACAGAACGTGAGGACCGAGCAATCGTCAGAGTGGCACTCACAGCCCCAGATTCATTATTATCATCGATCTTACGTGCAACTTGTGCTTCAGTGACCTCAAGGACCATTCGTAGGCGGCTCAGAGAAAGAGACTCCCTGTGCCGACTACCATTGACCTCTGTACACCGGCAAGACTGTTTGCAGTGGTGTCGGACACATTCGATCTGGATTGTCACTGACTGGAGTAGAATTGTCTTCAGTGATGAGTCCCGCTTCAAATTGAGCCCCGATGACCAGAGAATACGTGTCTGGAGACGCCGCGGACAGCGGTGGGATACCAACCTGACTGTCTTCCGCCATACGGGCCCACAACCAGGAGTGATGGTCTGGGGTGCCATTTCATTTCATAGCAGGACCTCTTTGGTTGTCATCCACGGCACCCTTACAGCACAGAGTTACGTCGACGATATTCTACGCTCCGTTGTGTTGCCCTTCATATCACACCATCCTGGACTTACATTTCAGCAAGATAATACCCGGCTGCACACGATGAGATGTTCTACTGTTTGTCTTCTGGCTTGGCCAACGCTACCTTGGCCAGCAAGGTCGCCGGATCTCTCCCCAATTGAGCACGTTTGGAGCATTATGGGCAGGGTCTTCCAACCAGCTCGGTATTTTGACGATCTAACGTGCCATTTGGACTGAATTTGGCACGATATCCCTCAGGTAGACATGCGCCACCTCTATCAATCAGTGCCAAGCGGAATATCTGCTTGCACAAGGGCCAGAGGTGGACCAACGTGTTATTGACTTTTTCACTTTGTGAAGCTCTTTCTCTTGAATGAATCATCCAACTTTTCTCAAATTGCAATAATTTGTTTTTCTGTACATGTACATCACATCTACCGATTTTCGTCTCATTCGAATAACTCCTTCTTGGTGCGTCGTTTTTTTTTGTCTAATAGTATATTTTTTATACAGCTAACAGATGTCTTTAGCACGACTTTAGGCCAATGGAATTTCGCATTCCTATTTACTTTTAGTTTTTTTCCACTTTTTAATAGTTTTTTAAATAGTTTATTCCAATTTTCTACTCTAAATTTTAATAAATATACAAGAACTAGCTGAAAACCCGCGCTTCGCTACGGAGTACATTCAAATTAAATAGAACGGTCAATGTATGCAATTAATGCCAAAAAAATAAATATACATATTTATAATAAATGCGACGATCAATGTATACAATTGATGTAATATATATATATATATATATATATATATATATATATATATATATATATATATATATATATCGTAAGGTATATTTATTTTTTTTGGATAATATCCAATCATCTGCTGCATTAGAAAGAAAAATAATTTTTTTTTGTCTATTTAGTTGTTATGCACGTGACGATAAATTTATTTAAAGGACCAGAAAAAGAAATCATGTGATCAGCATTTTATAAATTAAATTATAAAAAATAATCTTTAAAAATTCACCAAAAATCAGAAAATCGAGGTAAAGGTTGGAAAAAGATTTCATTTTAAAGGAATTTTTATGATCTTTCTCGTGATATAAATTTTATAATCCTGAAATTATTGTTTTAAATGCAAACTATAAAGAATGTTACAAAAACAGCTTAAAACTTTAATTTAGAAAAATCTAAGAATTTTTTTAAAATCTTTCTTAGTGCACCCCTACACTATAAGAAGAACCACCATGCAAAATTTCAACCCTTTAGGTCCAGCGGTTTGGTCTGTGCGTTGTATGTCAGAGAGTCAGTGAGTCAGTTACGGAACTGTTTTATATATATAGATGAACGAAGGAAGTGCAATGTTATAAGGCAACAGTGATCGAAAACGCTACATCTATCTTCAAATTTTTTTAATTGAAAACAATTTGCAAAAAAAAAAAAGGAAATATTTATTTCAACCGTAACTTATATTTCAAACTTTAATTTTTAGAATAAATTTTTGAGAAATCCAACAAATAGACCTACACCAATAGACCTAATCATTTCCTTGACGGATACAAAAAAAATTGAACAGTTTCTTTTATAAAAGGGAATTTTCTCGAAGTAGAGCTCACAAAATGATTCAAATTATTCTGAACCAACGTCATAAAGGAAAAGTTTCTGAGAGAACTGAAGCAAAGTCACTTCAGTTAACATATCTTCCCTGTGAGAGAACCCTTATCGAGGGGAGTTCGATCACCAGTACCGACGCATGGTCGTTCTTAAATTTCTACAATAATTCAAATGCTCAATTTTACTATAATACTTCTTATTCCATGAAACATGTCTCAAAGTATAAATATAGAATATACTATATTTGTGCAATAACTATCGAATTTCGCTGTGAAAAAAGGAGTTAAAAAATTCCCCTAATCAGTGAAGTTAAGCAATTAAAAAAAATGATGTCCAGAGAATACTAATTATGAGATTTTTGAGCACTTTTGCAAGTTTTTCGTGTATAGAAGCCATAAAGTCCTGCGTGGAAGATAATAAACTGTGCTCAGCTGAGTGCAGCTCCGTAATAATATTTTTCTGCTTCGAGACCGGCTGAAATCCTAATTTTGAATTGGAATGCTTCCTTCTAGACTTCGAATTTCTTTAGATCGTGAAATGTCCACATGACTCTATAAATCAAAACTACCATTTTTTCTATTCAATTTTAATATTGAATTTGGTGGGATTAGTTTCAAAAGTATAGGGCACAAAAGATTACCGTGAGAATCGGATGTAATACCTAATAGCTCTTAAAATTTGAACTGAGTTTCA
The DNA here is from genome assembly GCA_907164885.2 of Dolomedes plantarius. Taxonomy (NCBI): domain Eukaryota; kingdom Metazoa; phylum Arthropoda; class Arachnida; order Araneae; family Dolomedidae; genus Dolomedes; species Dolomedes plantarius. The sequence continues at coordinate 38,061,349 of OU015494.1, read as the reverse complement.
GCTTTATCATACAATTTTTGCAAACTGTTCACATGATACAAAGACTGGAGTCGTATTTAATAAATCATCTAAAAGTGATCTAATGGAAGAATTAATTAACTCATCTTCATAACCAAATATTTGTTTAAGTAATAGTATTGCAGTATCATAGTTATCATCAGTTGGCGAAAATCCACTAATACAATGAGTGGCACTTCCTCCAAGACAGAAGCCAGATGATGGCCGGATGGTTAGGGTGCTGAGTTTCGGTATCAGAGTCTGTGGGTTCGAGTCCCACTCTTGGCATGGATGTTTGTATCCGTACTGAATCAGCTTTAAGCAGTAGGTCTCCTTCTAACTAGCCCTCGTGAAGCAAAATTTGACCATACCGCTCCAAGCCAAACCAATCCTCTAAGACAGGGTTTCGAATAATTCAACTTATCAACTTTCGATAATCTTGTATTGTTGTCAAAAGCATTTTCAAACACATTAAACATATCTAATCATAAAGACGATTCACTGTAATATTTATGTGTAATTTGGGCACTTTTACAGTATCATGGTGAGTTCTTCTATCATTATCAATAAGATTCTATACAACATAACTTCTTTAAATTATATCAATTTGGATAGAATTCAAAGTTTTATTTTTTTCTAGTGAGTTTGCGTTTCCAGAAGAAAATCTTTTAGTTAATTTCTGCAGAACATCGTTTCAGTTCTATTATTTAATAATGTAAATGAATTTTGCATCCCATTTAATTGGTCCAAATAAGAATAAAAAAGTTCCTAAGAATTATCATTATCATTATTTAAAGCTGCTGTCAATAAACTCCGCAAACCTGTTCTTTACTTTCGCTAAATCGTAAGCTTCCGTTATTCTACTGTTTTTATTAATTTTTATACTTTATGTGGGCTTGAATTCCCATTTTATCTAAAGAAAAACTAAGATCCTGCTACACAAAACTCTCATAAAACCAGTGCTAACATATGCTTCTGAAACATGATCACTGACATCAAGGGAAGAGAAGGCTCTGGCAATTTTTGAAAGGAGAGTTTTTAGGGCTGCCTTTGGTGGTGTCCTTGATAATGGTATTTGGCGAAGGAGACACAATTTAGGAGACACAATTTTGAACAATACAATCTGTTTAAAAATGAAGAGGTGATGAAATTTGTAAAATTGAACAGAATGAGAAGGGCAGGTCATCTTTTGAGAATAGATTCAAAGAGAGCACCATTGAAAGTTTTTAATGTAGTCCCCTTCTGTGAAAGACAGAAAGGAAGACCAAAAAAGAGATGGAGGGACTGCCTGGATTTGGACTTTAGTGCCATGAAGTTTAAGAACTGGAGATCCATGGCTGGTAAGAGGGTAGTTTGGGGAAAACTTCTAGAGAAGGCCAGGACCGACGTGGGGCTGTCGTGCCAATTATGATGTAGGTTTAGTTGAGTTTCTAAAAGTTAAAATCTCTGTTATTCAAATTGGATATTTTGTTTTACGAACTCCTGAATTCCCGCCCCAGATGCACCATGAAGAAAAATCGGCATAATGAATATCTGATTGCCTGAATCCGTATCTATAATTGAAACGGTTCAGTGGCATGAAGGCAAAAGAGTTGAGAGTTTTCGTAATTGAAATGTATTTTAATATAGATAAAGAATGGTATAGATCGTGATCTTCGGCTTAGGTTCCAATCCCGAGTCTTGCACGTTCCCATGTTGTCCATTCGCAAGGAGCTATGTTGGCTGACCTACATTGTGCTCCCATTGATAAGGTTTTGCCGTGTTGATGAAGCGAATATATTCAACAGTTTAGTGCCTGCCGGAAATGGGAAAAGAAAAGCTATCCCATTCAAATAAATTTCTAATCACATCAAATCCAAATGAACAACTTCAAAGCGCGTCAATCGTTTATAGTGTTGCAAGAAATTGAACTTTTCAAAAAAAAAAGGGCGGTGTATGGGAACATTCCTTCTCACAAGTCAACAAGAGTTCATAGTTAATGCGTAGATAAAAATACAATTCATGAAAAAGAAAAATTTTATTTAAATAAAATTCCCTTTTTTAAATAAAACAGAAGATTTATAACTGAAAAACAAAGCCCATTAAATTCATAATATTAATAGCCAATAGGAATAATAATAGAAGGAAAAAATCTCAATAAAGTTTAATTCGAAACATCCCGCCTCCCTCGCCTTTCGGCTATAAGGCCAATATTTTGAAGACATGTCGTCGCGTTAGCAACCAGCGCGTTCCAATTGGAACACACAAGACGACCGCGCACCAACGAGTCAATAAGACCATACCATTACAAACAAAAACAAATTAGTGGCAACGTCAAAAAAGAATCAAAATTTTAAATAAGAGCAAGGCACCAAAAAGTGCCAACCTGTTGATAGTTCCAACTGGAACTACAAAATTAATGGGATTCAATTACTAGACCGCGGCAATTCTAAATAAACAAGACCATTGGGCAAGTACACACCAATGCATCAAAATTCAAATTTGAGATACTCCTGCTCGTTGTATATTATATGGTACAACAACCTGGTAATTCACAACCTGAACTACCGGTGATTGCACTAAGTACTTATTTATTCTTGTAATCATTTTATTGTAACCAGTAATCAAGCTGCACTACCATTGTTGTTATTTATTCCTATCAGGACTAAAGCCCTTCCTCAGATTTAGAATACGGTAATTATTTGTCATATTATTTACCATCTAAGACTGATAAACCGTTTAATTTATTAGCTAAAAGTTCAATAGTGTGACTATACTTTTAATCTTTTTATTTTACCAGCAATCACAATGCGTTAACAGATTATTTATATATGCAATCGCCGAATTATTGAGCTTCATACCAGTACTAGTTACTGTTCCCTAGCCTTAGGTTATTCTTACAATATATTGAATGTTTACTACTTTAGTAGAAACACGTTACATTTGCAGCACTTTTTATAATCACATTGCTTTTGTACATTGAAATTAAAAAAATATACTAAATACATAGACTATGGCTTTAACACTTAACACAATTCATTACACATTAGATTGTATGTACACATGCTTTGGAATAACTACCAAATATACACTATTACATTTACATAAATTTATATAAACACTTTAGCAATTGTTAACAATTAAAATTACTAATTAATAACAAGTTTAAATAACCATTTCCTATCAGTTAGACTTACTAATAAATACAACATTTAAATAGCACTTTGCAAGTGCTTGTTCTTAGGTATACGCCAGTCATCTCTTAATTTGCAAGGACACAGTGCTTTTTACAATCGCATAAGCTATAATAATATACCTATATTTATTTAGCTATATTTATTTCTGCATATTTTAAATAAACACTTTATGTTTAATCTATATGTACTTAAATGTTATTACATCCATTGTATATAATACAAAATTTACAGTTTTTGACCCCTAATTAATCGCTTTACAATTCTTACTTTTTATGTGAACCCAACATAGAATATATCACATTTATGCAATTTCATATATAAATATGTTGCACAATACTGTTTACTATGAAGACTGTACAATTGATTTCATTCAATATTAATACAAGCAATTCAATACCATTTCTAATCAAAAAGTACTTAAATTAGTTATTTATTTATTATATATATAATAGCCGTTGTCTCTGTATAACACTTCCGGGCTGTACTGATCTTTCAATCGAAGCCCTCAGTAAACAAACGGCCGGTTAGGCTTAATTTCAATTTCCGATATGGATCAGAATTTTTTCTCACCTAAAAACTAATATCTTCTCCATCAAATCATGTTTGTTCAGCCTATTTTTCTATAAAACATTCAGAACTAAAAAAAATTGGATGGTTTTAGCTGTATATTTAACAGTTTTTAAAAATCTGTTTACTTTTGCGATGAATTCTGAAAGTAAGAAAACTTGAATGTGAATGAATCAAGTAGCTCAAGTATTCATATCGCGTAATGAGCTGTAAAAAACTGGATGGCAGTCTACTACTCCAATCGCATGAAAAGCTAAATAAATAAAATATAATGAAAGGATTTGCTTTTACAAGGTGTGGATTAAATGCAATATTGTTAGATAATTCGGGATATTTTTTAACTTTCATATACTTTTTCCATTATGACGTCATTATTAGTATTATGACGTCAAAATGACATGTTGGATGGCAGTCTACTACTCCAATCGCATGAAAAACTAAATAAATAAAAAATAATGAAAGGGTTTGCTTTTACAAGGTGTGGATTAAATGCAATATTGTTAGATAATTCGGGATATTTTTTAACTTTCATATACTTTTCCATTATGACGTCATCATTAGTATTATGACGTCAAAATGACAGGTTACCTTCTAGTTTTATATAATTTTATATTTTTTATTATTGTATCTATAAAATATCTATAAAATATAATTTTATTATACAACTGAGTGATAACCCTGAGCCTTCATTAACCTATCCTCTATATTAAGTAGCCTTCTATAATCATAATCAATAAAGTTTAAGCAGTCACGTCTTTCAGTAATGAATTTTTTGGCTAATAACGTCTAATAAGAATTTGTCATCATTTATTTAATTATACAACTGCTCGCATGTTATATTTTCATAATTATATGATACTAACAATATTGGTTGAATACTTTCTATTATGATACGATTGCTCTCCTTTGTTTATTGTGCCCCAATCATCAAAAGCAACGTGCTTACATTTCCATTATGTCGTAGTAATGAGAAATAATGCTTACAAATTTTCAATACTTCGGAATGAAATTCTGAAATATTTGATTGTATGAAATGTGTGATCCATTATAAATATAGTGACTTTATTTTACAAATTCACCGAAAAAAATGTTATTTTCAGTTTATAAAGTGTAATAAAGTGTAATATATCTAAGGAAATAAAAGATCAGAATAAGAAAAGAGAGTGAGCAAGAATATGGGAATAAAAACGGATAACTTGTTCTCTCTAAAACAGATATTCCAGTAACCCTAGGTTTGGTATATGTCTGTATATTCTGTTCAATAAAACTCTTAAATATCCACTGCGTACCTAGTGTCCTAAACTCTACTCTGCCTTTATATATATACAGGGTGTAACGAAACTCTTGGGCAAAACTTTAAGGGGTGATAGTACACATCAAGACAAACAATATTATATAGGAAACTTAGGGTCCCAAACGTCTTCCAAAGGAGATAGACGCCATTAAAGTTTAGGGTCCGAAATTTCAAATGATCATAAAAAACGGGAAAATTTGTCGATTCGTTTCCTGTTTTCGCTTAAATTATTCTTTATGTCAAGATTTTCTGGAAAATAAATTTTAAAGATAAAGTTAAAAAAATGCCGATAGAGGGCGCTTTAGACTTTGGAGTAACAAACAACTATTTTTTACTGTTATTTTTTGTATCAGATTAAATGCTTTCAAAAGCTTAGACTTAAACTTAAATTTTGAGCTCAAAATCTGAATAGTTGGGGGTGGTTATGTCGCGAAAACTCAACAGTATTCAGGAGGTGAAATTTGAACCCCCCTCCTCCCCTGTACGCAGTTCAGTTATTCACGATTTTGGATGCTCACAACTGGGGACAACTGGGCGTACACTAACCCACACGCTACCCGCCCTCATTCATATCAACGCCGTTTCAGCGTCAATGTGTGGGCCGGAATTATCCACGATCATTTGATCGGGCCATATCTTCTGCCAAGGCTCCTGGACGGCGGAACGCATCTGGTATTCCTACAAGAGGTGCTTCCAGTTCTGCTGCAAAGTGTTCCAGCCAACATAAAGGCTCGTATGTGGTTCCAACATGATGGAGCGCCTGCACATTTCAGCGCAAATGTGAGAAGTGCATTGGATACAGCATATCCAGGGCGATGGATTGGACGGGGTGGTCCGGTAAATTGGCCGGCACGCTCGCCTGACCTCTCCTGTCTAGATTTCTTCCTCTGGGACCATATGAAGAGTCTTGTTTACGCAAGCCCTGTCGACTCCAACGAGGAACTGGTTGCGAGAATTGCCGTCGTAGCAGGCGATATCCGGGAGATGCCCGGGGTATTTGCTAATGTTCGAAAGTCCCTCCGCCGGAGGTGTGAGGCCTGCATCCTTGCTGGTGGCCGCTCTTTCGAGCAGTTTTTGTGATTCCACAAGAAAATCATGCGTTTACCATTTTCTACGTGTCATCATTCATTCAACCTTCATTCATGCGCACGACGTGCGTACATCAAATTGTTTTTTTTTATTTCGAGAGGAGAAATTGCTTATGTCTAGTATTATGAATAAATTTTTTAATTTTGTCATCCCTCTCTAGTTTATTTTACGTCTAGGAGGTAGTAGTTGCTGCCTGGTCTACGACACAAAGTCCTACGACACCAAGATCGGGAATAACTGAACTCTGTTCAGGAGGGAGGGAGTTTCAAATTTCAACTCCTGAACACAATTCCGTTTGCGCTACTTAACCACCCCCAACGAATCAGATTTTGAGCTCAAAATTTAAGTTTAAGGCTAAGCTTTTGAAAGCATTTAATGTGATAAAAAAATAACGGTAAAAAATAGTTGTTCGTTACTCCAAAGTCTAAAGCGCCCTCTATCGACATTTTTTTAAACTTTATCTTTAAATTTATTTTTCAAGAAAAAACTGACAAAAAGAATAATTTTAGCTAAATCCGCTAACGAATTGACCCATTTTTCCGTTTTTTATAATCATTTGAAATTTCGGACCCTAAACTTTAATGGCGTCTATCTCCTTTGGAAGACGTTTGGGACCCTAAGTTTCTTATATAATATTGTTTGTCTTGATGTGTACTATCACCCCTTAAAGTTTTGCCCAAGAGTTTCGTTACACCCTGTATATATATATATATATATATACACGGCTGGCCACTGTAAATGCAACACCTTAAAGGAAACATGCAAATAACATGAAATTTACAACATGCATTAGCGAAGGTGAGATATGCAAATGATTAGAATTTCAGCGCAGACGCACATCACGCGCGCCTGTGGCGCCACTTCAAAGCGCTATTTAAGACTTGGAGATTTCGACAATTTCAAGTTCGGCAATTGTGTTTTTCTTGTGGTTTTTTCAAAAAACGATAAATTATGCCTCGTCACAAACAGCGATCACCTTTTGATCAAGTATCCGAGTTCGACAGAGGAAGGATAGTAGCCTACCGAGATTGTGGATTATCTTTCAGGGAAATCGGTAGTCGTGTTGGACGAAACCAAACAACTGTAATGCGGATATGTGATCGTTGGATGCAGGAGGATACGACGGACAGGCGTGTTCGATCGCATCCACCTCAGCGCACCACTTCACGTGATGACAGGCAAATTGTGCGCATGGCAGTGACGGATCGCTCAGTCACATCACGAACCATAGCACAACACATGCAGTCTGTAACGCATCATCCAGTGCCTGCGCGTACCATTCGACGCCGTTTACAGCAGAGTGGTCTGTCCGCAAGACGTCCATTGCTTTGTCTACCCTTGACGCAGAACCACAGACGTCTCCGCCGCCAATGGTGCGATGACAGAAGGATGAGGACGGCAGAATGGAATGAAATTGTCTTTACTGACGAGTCACGCTTCTGTCTGCAACACCACGATGGTCGCATTCGAGTCTGGAGACACCGTGAAGAGAGGATGCTGAACAGCTGCGTTATGCACCGTCACACTGGTCCTGCACCTGGTATTATGGTATGGGGCGGTATTGGATATCACTCTCGCACACCTCTAGTACGCATTGCCGGTACTTTAAACAGCCAGCGCTACATCTCCGAGGTGTTGGAGCCAGTTGTCCTTCCTTACCTTCAGGGCTTGCCCACAGCCATATTTCAACAGGATAATGCGCGACCACACGTGGCACGCATTGTCCAACGGTTCTTCGTCAATCGCAAGATTGAATTGCTTCCCTGGCCGCCTCGCTCTCCGGATCTTTCGCGATAGAAAACATGTGGTCCATGGTTGCTCTACGATTGACCCAGATTCCATCCCTAGCTGCCACAGCAGATCAACTTTGGCAACGTGTGGAAGCTGCTTGGTCTGCTGTACCCCAAGAACTCATCCAAAGTCTCTTTGAATCAATGCCGAGGTGTGTGGCAGCGGTGATCTCCAACAATGGCGGCTACTCTGGCTACTGATTTTGGCAGGAACCACACTTCACTGAAGTCTATAAATTTAATCATTTGATACTTGGTCAACATGTTATCTACAAAATAAATTTTGTTGTGATATCTCTTGTCTTTCTTGGTGTTGCAATTTGGGTGGCCAGCAGTGTATATATATATATATATATATATATATATATATATATATATATATATATATATATATATATATATATATATATTGTGAGTGTAAGTAAGTAAATAAGTGCAAGTAATAAATCCGGGGTAACTTTGGAAAGTTCCGATTTAATCCGTAGTCTTGGAACCGGGGTAGGCGATGGTCACTCAAGTAGGGAGATTCAAAATTACTGAGAAGAGTAGTCGTGACTTTTTCAGCAAAACGAGTGGCTGGCATATTTATGCAGGCACGATGGAGAGAAAATGACACTTCCAGAAGGACGGAGGAATCAGCTACTTTTATAGGCTTTTATTACAAGGTAGTTTCTCGCTGGACATCCGTACATCAAACATTTCTACAGATCGCTTCTTTTGGGAAAAATCCCGGCAGCGCAACGCTGCGAAGATATGGACGGAGAGCTCAAACACACATCATGTTGGGTTTGAATACGAACACACAAAAGCTGAAAGAGACGCTCGGATTCTCGAGAGGTATAGGCGAGCAAAATTTTCAATTGGCTGAAAGGTGACAGTTGACCATTACACCACATGAGGTGTTGATTTCGTCATGGTTCTCGAACAATCTTCTTATATAACATGTAAGTGCGTGGTTTGTTTAAGGGAAAACGAATAGATTACTTTTGGAATATCTAGATCAAAATCACATTGAGGGATAATGCTCTGTTGCGGTAAGAGAAAGTTAATGAAGGGAAGTGTTATTGTTTTATATATATCTTATTAATAAAAGAGAATATTTGCGTGTGTGTGTGCGTGCGGACCCACGGCGAATCTGTGAAACATTTCAGCCGTGAAATTTGGCACACGGGTAGTGCAGACTATGGGAAGGTGCACCTCGAAGCCCGAATTTTAAATTTTATTCTAGAAAATTTTTTATTTTATGTTTTGTGGGATATTTTACGTTTTTTTTAACTTCAGATTACGATATCTCGGCAAAAAACGATCGCAGAATTTTGATCTTTTTACAGTCTAAGACTACAGACATTTCTCCTTCAAACAAGACCTCATTTGTTTAAAAATAATTTAAAACAGACAAATATTTTCATCGAAATATTAAACCCACTTTTTCGAGAAATTTACGCAATTTTGAGGATCTACGGTCGATGCTCTCCGAATTTTTATCTTACAAAGAAAATACTTACATCATCTGGAAGATGAAAGCTTTCTCATTCATATAAACTTCATTCAAGTCTCTATATTAGAAATTTCGATTTTTAATTGAATTTTTAAGAACGATACTTAAACACAAATTTCAAACGGGGTTCTTCAAAAGCGGTAGCAAAGAACGCCAAATTCTCCCCATGGATTGTAAACAACGTTTGAGTCATTCAATTATGTTTTGTGGGATATTTTATGTTTTTTAAAATTCAGATTACTATATCTCGGCAAAAAATGATCGTAGAATTTTGATCTTTTTGCAATCTAAGACTACAGACATTTCTCCTTCAAACAAGACCTCATTTGTTTAAAAATAATTTAAAACAGACTAATATTCATCAAAATATTAAACCCACTTTTCCAAGAAATTTACGCAATTTTGAGGATCTACAGTCGATGCTCTTCGTGTTTTTATCTTACAAAGAAAATATTTACATCATCTGGAAGATGAAAGCTTTCTCATTCATATAAATCTCATTTCAAGTCTCTATCTTAAAATTTCGATTTTTAATTGAATTTTAAAGAACGATTCGTCAACACAAATTTCCTACGTGGTCCTTCAAATGCGGTTTGGAAGAAAAACCATTTCTTCACCTTTACGCGGGTATGGGGAAAGTCGCGGGGAGGGGGAAAGTCTCGAAGAAAGAATTTTTCGCTCATACGTGGAGGGGTGGACGGAACGAAATTTCTCGCCGGGGGGGGGGGAGAATTTTTCTTCTGGCTGCGACGGTTTGCAGGATGTGGGATACGTAGCCACAAAATTTAGATACGTTGATTCGTTGTTTTTTAGTGTTTCCATTCTCTGTCAATGATTGCTGAAGAGAGCGGGTCCCTAAACCGACCGGCTAGACCGGCGAAGCTCGTGTCATGGGTTATGTCACAGTATAAATAACATAGAAAATGTCAATTTTTTCTATGTTATTTATACTGTTAATTTTAAATTGAATTTGGTTAACAAACATTCTTAAAATCACGGGCAACGCCATCTGTAATTAGGAATACCTCCAGCTTTTCCTCTCTTACAGAACAAAACTCATTTCGGAAGTTTCATTGAAGGTAAAACGAGCAATTTCTGTTGTGGCATCTAAAAAGGTATTTTAAGTAAACAATTAAACTTTGAAGCGTATTCCCATCTTTAACATTACAGTAATAAGCATTACATCTTATTAATAAAAGCGAATGTTTGCGTGTGTGTGTGTGTGGCCGGCCCCCAGGCGAATCTGTGAAACTTACAGCCGTGAAATTCGACATACGGGTAGTGCAGACTATAGGAAAGTGCACCTCGAAGCCCGAATTTTATATTTTATTCTAGAAAGTTTTTTAACGAATTTATTTGGAGAAGAACGCCAAATTCTCCCCATGGGTTGTAAACAACGATTGAGTCATTCAATTATGTTTTGTGGGATATTTTATGTTTTTTTAAATTCCGATTACGATATCTCGGCAAAAAATGATCGTAGAATTTTGATCTTTTTAGAATCTAAGACTACCGACATTTCTCCTTCAAACAAGACCTCATTTGTTTAAAAATAATTTAAAACAGAATAATATTTTTATCAAAATATTAAGCCAACTTTTTCGAGAAATTTACGCAATTTTGAGGATCTACGGTCGATGCTCTTCGAGTTTTTATCTTACAAAGAAAATATTTACATCATCTGGAAGATGAACGCTTTCTCATTCATATAAACCTCATTTCAAGTATCTATCTCAAAATTTCGAATTTTAATTGAATTTTAAAGAACGATACTTCAACACAAATTTTATACGAGGTTCTTCCAACGCGGTATTGTAGGCATTGGAATCAATCATTCATAATAACTGCGCATGCGCACAAGGAAACGTTTTATTTACTCTTGCCGGTGTTCACTTTTTCTGTATTCTGTCAATTTTTGTTTAATTTAGTTACTTTTTTTAATATTCTTTCTTTTTATGCTTCTGTCTGAAACTCTGGAATATTTTTTATTATAATTCTAATACTTCGAAACTTAACAATGTTTACCAGGGGTGTTTTAAAACAACTGTTAATTATGTTTGTGTTTAGCTTTGATTATGTTTGTGTTTAGCTTTGAGAAAAAATGATTTTGTAAAGGTTTTTTTGGTCTTTTATGCTAAAATATCACTTAAAAATAAAAAAAGAAATAAAAACTTACCTGTAAATAGCATACCTTTTTTATCAATTGATCAATTTGAAGTAATTTTTAATGAAATTTAGCTAAAACACCTATCATTCTGCACAAAATCCTAAAGCTAATATTTGACACTAATTTTAGCTTTTGATTGTGGAAATTTTTTATGTTAAAACATGTTAGTAATGTATTACATATGCATTATTTTGTACGTCAAATATAGTTGCACATTAATTTTATAGAAATTTGTGGTATGACTTTCTTAAGTAGCAGGATTTATTTTTTCTCGATGATATGTTTTTCTTAATTGTCATATTTTGAGAACATAACTTGTTTAAATTAAAAAAAAACACAAATAACAGTTTAGGTTAACAAGATTTATTGTCAAGAATTTTATTTCACATGATTGGACAATCCACAGGTCAAGAAGTGTTGAAATTAATGAAAGTAAGGTTAATTTTTTTTACATGCAGTAATTTTTTCATGTCCTGATAAATGATTCATAAATTAGAATCGATAGTTTCTTACTTCTGTTTTAACTTTCCTTTCTATTTTACCATCATTTTTGTTTTGCTATTATTGAAGTGCGTAAAATGTTTTTCATTGCTTACTACGATTTAAAATTTTTTTTTGTATTATTGGCCTGAGCATATCTGGCCGCAGCCTGTACTTTTTATTCATACTGTGTTATTTATACTGATATTTTTTCTACGTTATTTATACTGTATTTAGTTTTTAAATTGATTTGGTATTGTTTACTTTTCAGCTTTTTCCGAATTATTTTCCGAATCTTGTTGAGACATTTTCAAGTCACCTTTTCTCAAAAAGAATAACAGAGCAATCGAATTTCACAGTTAAGGCAGTGAAACAGCCGTTTCTGCAACATCCCGATTTCCGCCCTTATGTTCTTTTTCTGGTTTTTGACGTCATGAACTTTGATTTGCATATGAAGTTTTCTTCTTCTGTTTCCTGCTAGGCTTTAAATTATGGATGATTTATTTTATGTTACTTATCGGTTTAAGTATTTGCGTAATTTCGTTAAAACCATGTGCTCCCCTCATTGTTTTGAACAGTGTATTTATATATATATATAGATAGATATAGATATATAGATAGATAGATAGATATTATGAGGGGTGTGATAGTACTGATCAAGATGAACAATAAAATCTGAAAAGCATGGCGTGATGTCCCCAACGGTTTATGAATTGCCAATCTGCCATAAATGTTAGCAGCATGGAGTTTCCTTTTGACAGTTTTGGCTGGAACTGGGTCCTGCAGATAGTTGTTCATGTCGGATGTTATCTCGGATGACGATTGCTTGCGCTCTCGGGCTACTATGCGCTTCAAGACTCGTCTATCCTTCTCAGTCAGCTTTCGCCCACTGTTGGGCTTTGCAAACGCCATCTTACCGTCTTTCGTGTACGCTGTCATAACGGCTGATATCGAACTCCTTGCACACCCCGAAAGGTTGGCTGTTTCCGTCACCGAGGCTCCAGCTAAACGCGCTTCAACAATCCTGCCTCTTTCGAACTATGTCAGATCTGTCATTGCAGTGTCTCTCAGAGTGTACGATAGACGCAAGCAACACCTATGACTGTTGTTGAGCAACTGATACCTTTCCCTTTATGACCACTGGGTGACAGAATTGTATGCCAGAGGGAGCATCTGTTTTGAAGGTGTTAAATACGGCATACTTTTTCATAGGTGTTCGTGTTATTTTGCACCCCATCTCTACGTGTGCAGATTCATATGGGTACAGCGTTTCTTTTCGAGAAGTGTTCAATACGTTTTTCTCCTACCTGTAGAATTGCAGGGTTTCTTCTCTGGAAAAAAAAAGTTTTATTCATTTCTCCTGAAATTTAAAAATATTCTACATTGTTCACTGCGGACGGAGCCTTAACATTTTTGTTTTCGAAATTAGAGAAGGTTAATGATGAACTAAGTACGGAACTTGTTATTGCAATTAAAGAAGAAATAAATAAAAAAAGAAACAATTACATCTCATCTCTTTAAAAATTTTACAAAATCCCGCTTGCAAGAAAAGATCCATTTTTTAGACTTGTCTAAAAAAATAAGATTTATTAATTGCTAAAGAAATGTAAATAGATTATTTTTATAGTTGTCAACAGTTCAATACTGATGAAGAAGATGTTTATGAAGTTTTAATGAATTGAAATGAAGAATTCTGTCTTCAAGAACAATTAAATTACATACAACAGAAAGAATGAGAGAAGTTTAACCTGGTGTTACTGACAAATATCAGACTATGAAACAAGAATTTCATTTAGTTCAAACAACGGGTTCAAGACCCTCGGGGGAACCTGTAACCCTCGATAGGGCACTTCCCCAGGGAATAGCACCATTGGAATTTCTATTGGGTGGTAAAGGAAAAATAAAATACCTTCCGTGGACTAACAGGTAGAAATCCAAACTCTTTCAAGGCAATGGCCCTCCTCTTCTATGGATAGCGCAATTGTTAGTTATTTTGGGTTCAATTTTTGACTTTTTTTTTCTTGTACTTCTTCTGTACAATTCCTAGACAATAAAACAACAACAAAAATAACGTTACAAGAACAAGAAATTTGGAACTACTTAAGGATGCTTTCACCACAATAAACCTATGTCTACACAAAAATAACGTAATTCTTCTTTGTTAACTATTTGGCTGCGAAGAAGATCGATCGATTGTCCGAAACTACTTTGGATGGGCTTTCTTTGTAGAAAAATTATTTCAAAGTCGTACAATAAACACATTAAATTTTGTTTTTCCAATGATTTTTTAGCAGCATACTGTATTTCGTATTAAAATAAAAATAAAATATATGGATTTAATATCCAACAGTGATATTTCATTGTTATATAACCTTTTAACTGAATTTAAGCGGGCAAATGTCATTAACTCTATGAAATATGCTCAAGATTTCTTGAGAAATAGGAAGTTAGTATTTCTTTTCTCAAGAAATGAAAACTACCGAGACATCTTAAAACACTGTATGGATATGTGTGTGTGTGCTCATTCAAACCTATATATATGTGGGACATACTTGAAAAGTCCACATGCATATTCCTAATATAAGCTCTAAAATTTTCCCATCTCAGATATGTAGGAAAATAATCTTTGTAATAGATCTTCTAAAGCTGCGACTATTCTTTCACTTCTTTTAAACTCTAATAATTATGTTACTTTGGGCAGCTAGGGTGGGAATATTTTTACAATAGGCTTCCTAAATAGACAGATAAAGGGAATTGTTTTAAACACTAATCCCTATCTTTCTGCGATATCTGGGGTAATTTTAGGGAGAAGCCATTATTCACAATACCTCTCCCTCCTGAATCTTCTATTAACTGAGATTTTTGAACTGTTAACAAGAGATTTACTGTAGGAACAGTTCTTAAAGGCACTTTTTCTTTTCAAGTCAAATGTCTTTGCATTTATATTGCTTACAATTCTTAAAATTCTATTACAGTGATTTTTAACACATGAAATCGTTTCCAAAGTTGCCCCTTAAATGCCTGAATTAGAAACACATTTTTATCTGTAGCCATTGGTTTCTTAGAACACCGGTCTACAAAAAAAATAGTTTTAAAAACTGACTTAAATGTTCCAAATGATTCAGGTGTTTTTTGGTGGGCTAAAAACGACATTGTAACCTATTTGCTTAAACACGCACAGATTTTCAAGCAAATAAGAGGTAAATAGTTTAGTGTTTGAGGTTACGGTAGACAATAAAAGTAAACAAAGGGTAAAACATTCAAACTAAGGGCCTGATTCACGACAAACGCCAGCGACTTGCAGTCCGCAAGCCGCAAGGCAGGGATATCTGCGATTGAAAAGGGGAAGACACCTGCAAAGCCATTCACGACAAACAATTTTCGCCAGCCGCATCCACTGACGTCACGCTGTCAAAACGAACCGAATCTTTCGATAACTCGGAGTGATAATCGAGATACAATCGATTTTCATCGGAAATCAGCCAATGAGAACGCTTTTAGCGTGTCTGAGTTACCGCGTATGTCTATCAAAACAACTGTCTTTTCAAGTGTTTGTTGTTCAAACGGTTGTGTCATTTCGCGTGTGTTAATAGTTCAAATCCAATTTTATAGAATAATCTCACGGCTTTTTACCTGCACCGCATTGGCGTTGCATCCTCTCCTGACTACCACCTTTATTCTGCTGGGGAATTTATGGATTTCAATCACCTTTTAACGTGATCATCTCTTCAAAACAAGTACTTTTCAGTCACAGATTTTTGAAATAGATATCACCTCTACTGAGTTACCAGTGGGAAATTATGGTCAATGTACTTTTCCCAACATAGGATAAAAAAAGTCTAGTATCATATAAATGACACTAGTTTTAGAATTACTTCAAATGCTACAAAAATTTAAGTTCCTTTAAGTTTAAGCTTCACTGTTCTATTATAGATATTATTTATTATCTTGAAAATTACTTTTAGTGAAACAGATAGTAATCTTACTCTTATTGTGCAGTAAAAGCCATGTTTGTTAAAAAGGTATATGTTAAACTATTGAAGATGCTCAAAACAATGTATACATGACAAGCCTTTTAACAATAACGAAATAAAAGTTTAATTATCCTAATAAAATTGATAATGATCATGTTTGAAATGTCCAAACAACAAATAATTCTTTAATTTTTATTTTCATGTTACTGATTTTTTTCCAAAACTGTTCATATTTCATATATTTCTTTCTTTGCTGATTAGTTTAGTTTTTGGTTTTAGATAAATATCTACTAAGCTATTTTTGTATGAAGTTCACCATTTCTTTGTTTTGTTGATTACACGCCAAAATATTAAAAAGTGCATATTCACATTTTCGTTATATAAATATTTATATTTAGGAATTTTGGTGTTTATTTGTTTTTCCACAATACCATATGCTCCGGAAGCCTGTTTAATATTTCAATTGTGCTTATCTTTTGACTAAACTGAATACAGAATATCTCGCAACATAGACATGGACAATTCTGCCTAATACATGCACTCATATAATTTCAATGTACATTGCATTATTATGTCACCAATGACACAAATTTAAGGAAATTTGAATTTTTGTATTGCAGGAATATAGGCTGAAGTAGCCAGCCGATTTCTTTTCACATGAAAATTTATCTTTTTGTATTGCAGGTATGCTCATATCATACCAGGTGGTGGTGGGTATTAATACGAATAATACATTTTCTTTTTGTTGTTTTGTGGGGGGGGAGGAACTTCAAATTAATAGTGCCTCTTATGAAAATTCTCCCTCTCAGTCAATCAATTCAAAGCCGTCTGTCTGGTGGACGGATGGCCCGAGCATAGCTAGGCTAGTCTATAATAATATAATACAATGTATGTCTGTATGTCAACATCTTAAAATGTTAAAATGTCATATTAAAATTGTGCCAAAGAAATGTTAAAAATTGATAAGACAAAACACCAGTTCAAGTGTGAAAAAACTATTTAATAATTAACAAAAAATTAAATTTATAATTTACACAAAATTTCTTCGTGTAACATTTTCCCTCTGTTTCTCAGAGTATTCTGATTATCAGAATTTACCACAGATGGGAACACTCCAGTATCATCAAATTCATTATCACATGTTTGTACAGCACTTTCAATATTATATCTTCATGTTATAATCACATACCTGAAATAAAAGAAATATAAGATTTAGTATTTTGAATGTTTTAAGATTGAAAAGAACACAACACCTTTTTCTCTTTTTCCTCAATGTATATGAAACAGTATTGTTTTGTGACGAGCACTTTTGTGGTGTACAAAGATGAGTTTTCGGACACTAGCCAATTCTAAATGATCTTTGAGTCATTTTGGTCTGAAAGTAAACTTTAAAATATGTGTTAATACAAATAATACAAATATAGAACATAATAATACAAATATAGAACATAATACAAATATAGAACATATGTAATAATACAAATATAGAACAGTGTACACTTTTAAATGATGATTCAGAAAATGAGAAGGGTGCTAGAATGTATGGAATTAATATCAGTCCAAATCCATAAGTTTAAAAATATTTTTGCTTGGGAGATATGCAATTCCATACGTGATGAAAAGGTATGAAGAAATATCTTTGGTGTAGGGTTAGTATGGAATGTAAGCAGCCCTAAAATATTAGGTGATGAAAAATGTTGAAATAATCTCCCTGTATGTATGTACTCAAGTTGGATAACTGAACAATATTCCTAATACAGTGGACGCTCGTTAATTCGAATTAATCCAAAGGCCCCAAAAAACTTGTATTGTGATTAATGTTAAAAATCTCATTAATTCGAACTAAATTTTTATCACTTCAGTTAATTCGAACTAAAAATTTGACAAATTAGATGAGAATGCAGAAACTGTTAAGCATCCTAATGATCAAGTCATAATGGACCCTATTAAAACTCTGAAAGCATTTATTCAGATGGAACCTTCCTCTGAAAACGAATTGAAATGTTTACTTCAAATCGAGAAGCTGGCTGAACAATGTAAACATCATAAACAAAAAAAACATCCATTTTACAATTTTTCCTAAAAGTGTAATTCATATTTTTAATTAAAGTTACTTTCTGCTGCATATCTTCTGCTTCATTTTTAATTAAGGTAAATCTGTATGCTTTTTAATATGTTTAATTTTAGATAGCATAGTATAATGTTTTCTGGGGTTATACATACTAGGAGAGTTTTCTCATTCAGCTGATACACTTTTTTAAAGTTATATATTTTCTCTTAACATTGGATCACGTCAAACTTTTTTCTGTGAACCTTTGAGTTTGAATTAACGAGCGTCCACTGTATATTATTCAGTATTATTATCCAATAGAATATCCAATAAAGACAAACGCAAGTAAATTTTCCTTCGCATATCAACAGTATCCAAGACCAGTTTCATGCTTTTTAGTGCTCATCACTTGTTTTTCTCCCCCCCCCCGCCCTGTAAGTACTCTTATGGCACCTATAGTTATACACTGACTGAAATATGTGAAATGCACCATCACTTTTTAATAGTTTAAGATAAACAGGCTTTACCTACCATTTGCACATTTATTGATATTGCTTTTCCTGTTAATGAAAACAAACCAATCAAAATCCATTGGTTTGATGATGTTCACATGTGTGCAGTTCAACAGCCACTACAAAATTTGGAAATCCAGTGTTTAAATAGAAGTTTTTCTTTTTGTTTGCAGCTGCTTATTACTTTTCTGCCCCCCCCCCCCGGAAACTGTACCATTGATTTTTTAAAATTTTACATCAGCTTTTGTAAATTTGTTTACATTTCTTGAAAGAGTTGGCTGCAATATTAGGAAAGTTTGTGCTTGAAACAGCACTTTGAAAACTTCCTGTTCCCAAGACCTGTAGGCTGCTGAGGACCTATATAACAATACAAGTATATAAGTAAAGCTATTTAAGCCACATGATATAGTTATTACAAATAACCATTCTTTCACAAACCGATCATATATCACAGCATTACATATATAGTATTCTTACATTAATCTGATCATAAGGAAATTATAGAGTAAGAATGAAAAAATAGTAACAGTTTATAAAGGGTCAAGACACCTTTACCCATACTAAACATTGACTCAGCTTTGAGATTAAAAAAAATCAATACATCCTAAAGACCTAAAATGCCCTATCCAATGACATTAAATTCTAAAAAATCAATTTTTGGACCATTTTAAAAAGGTGTACTGTCCCCTTTACAAAATTATTTTATAATTAATATGCTTAAAACTGGAAACAAGAATCAAAACATTGAACTACCTGCATTTCTATTGAATAACTGCCGTGTTCAGACTGCAAATGTGGTCTCAGTTCCTCACATAGAGTCTCTTACCAGCCATCCGTGACAAACGAACTCATTTTCATTCATTTGAAACGGATCGTTCCTCGATTGTGGAATCTCCATTCATTTTTTAATCATATATTAATTCGCCGCCGCCGAAGCCTACCGATTTCTATGACGTTCCGCCATTGCTGTTTATCCTTCGCTTGCGAGACCTACGTAGCGTCCACAAGCAGTGAACTTATGTTGCGGGAGGAAAACGTCTGCGCGTTTGTCGTGAATGGTAAATTGTCCTTCTCACCGCAAGGTTTTGCGGAAGAAAACAGGATTGCGGGAGAAGAAAGTGTTTGTCGTGAATCAGGCCTAAATATTACTATTAAGTTCGTGAATTTGGAAAATATAGGAACCAATTCAATATAAGAAATGATGGTAGATATTCTTGATTAGCCTTATGAAATCGCTTTTTCTACCTTGAAATTTTCTTCGGATGCATTTCCGATATGAACGATTTTCATTGTGTCCCGAAGTATTTTGCTTCATATTACAATCCATTGTTCTTGCTATCTCTGTTCCATTTTTCTAATATCCGAATAGAGTATTTCCCCTTGCTCTCATTGAAGGCTCCCAAGTTTATGGACAAGCAGTCCAAATGCAAATGATAGTAATGTAGTTTTAAGCTCATTTGCAAATTTCACGGTTTCACGCATGTGTTTGTAGTTTTAACTCTTTTATTTACGATTAAAACGCTCTACGAATCTAACATGTATTTTCATTGTAGGGGAATGTTCAAGTCCTGCAGCCGTGCTCTACAGCAATGTATGTGACTTTAATCAGTAAGGTGTAGTCTGTGTTGTGTTTCTAAGTTTAAGTAACATCTTGTTTTTGCGCCTGCAGAAGTGTTGCCCGTTTGATATAGCTCCAGGATCTATGAACTCATATAAAACCTAGCCTTGAACGAGTCAAGAAACGGATGTGTAAATTATCATGGATGTGAGGTTGTTATAAATACTTCTGGGATTGCTACTAAATATAATTCAAAGCCTTTATGGATTTGTAAGCAATTCGTGTGACTTCGCTAGTTCCTCTTTGAAGATACATCCTGGGACGAGATGCAAAAGTAAAAAATTTCTTAAAAGTCTGAAGCCAGGATAAAATATCCGTACCTGTATGTAAGGAAGAGAATAAAATACCTAGTATTTGTTAATAATGTGTTCGACGAGATATTAAAAGTGGTAAGGTATTAGTCCGAATCAAAAGTCCAAGATGTCCTTTTCCCACAGTGCCAGGACCTGATAAGTAAATCTCTTGTATAGATGTATGTTTAAAATAAAAGATATTCTGGTAAAGGAAAGAAACTTTCACTCTATTTATGCATTACATGAATCAATGGAATGAAATTTTGTGCACATTTTGTGCTGTTCTGTTCAAACAGAAGCCAAGTGGAGACTTTTCCACTGCAAATTTCTTACAGGTTTAATCGATCTTTCTCAACCTAAACATTTTTGAAATTGTTGGAGAATGACATAAGAGTATAGGAGTCCTCATAAGATTATCTAGGACTAGAACGTACAAAGAAGTGTGTTTCAAAGAAATAAGTGAAATCTGAATTACCAATTCTGCACAAAAATGACAAACAGCAATGGCCGTATACAACAAAAAAATCCACTCACCAAGAAGGAGTTGTCCAATTGTAATGAAATTACAATCGGATACATACAATTTTTCCCATTCATATCTATATATTTAAGTTGCTTACCCGACTTTTTGGCAGTCCGTGAGAGGAAAACTAATGCATCAATTTTCTTCATTTTGGTCTTAAACGAAAGATTGTAATCTGTAAATTTGTCAAATTTTATTTTTTAACCGCAATTTCTATTAATTAGCGATTAATTACAATTAAAATTGATTCTGCGTCATGCTCAGTGGCATGTTTAAATCTGTCTTTAGAAAGTCACGTTTCTGCGCATGATAGTGACATGTTTTAATGATTAAACACGTT
This sequence comes from Dolomedes plantarius, assembly GCA_907164885.2. Classification (NCBI taxonomy): domain Eukaryota; kingdom Metazoa; phylum Arthropoda; class Arachnida; order Araneae; family Dolomedidae; genus Dolomedes; species Dolomedes plantarius. Next base: position 38,039,981 of record OU015494.1, on the reverse strand, counting down.
TATTTCGAGGAGTCTCTCTAGATCTCTCTGCCATTTTTATTTTTATGATAATTATGTTTGGGAAATATAACATTAAAGCTCATGGACATTGTTTATTTCGCGCTGTTTAATTAGTGAAAATTTACAATTAAAAAAATTGCTTTCTGCGCATGCTCAGTGAGATTTTTAAATCTGGCTTTAGATACTCACTAAGCACAAGGCCGCTTAAACACATTATTACTTTGTCTGCGCATTATTATGATTTTCAACATTTGGCATTGGTGTGTTGAGTATAATTTGTGTATTAGTACGTTTATTTACTATCTAGCCGTCATGTTTTGACGGGTATCAAATAGTTCCTAAAAATTACCTATAAAGATTCTATGAAACAGTTGTATTATGGTCTTCAAAGTCAAAAGAGCACAAGACTTATAAGTCTGATAAGTCTGTTTATTATGTTAATACATTGTTATACATGAAGGGAGAACAGTAATAAACTACATACAAAAGATTTATATCAGATAATCAAACTATATTATACTAAAATATTCTTCCTTTCACACATTGTACCAGAATATAGGAGTTGGTATTTTTGGTAAAAATTCTTCTATTCTTTTCAACATACAAGAAAAAACTTCTAGTTGTAGAATTTTACTGTCATTTGTGACCAAATTATGCCACTTTTTTATGTATATTTGCATTGACTAATGCAACTTTGCGTTGAGTGAATTTTATTCATTTTTAAATATTGCTTATCCCTCGACAGCTCAAGAGCAAGAACAAAAACATAAGATTTTGTTCAATTAAATTAAGATTTAAATTAAGGTTTTTTTCTCTCAAATTTGTTTTTACAGTAATTTTAATTAAAAAATTATCTTGAAAGCCTGTCTTATTGTCTAAATAAAATTCACATTTAATAAGTTAAATGATTTTTTTGATGAGTTTAATATCTTTTTATAGGGAAAAGGTCACTTTACAAGCATTTAATTTATATTATGAATCAAAGCATGTGTTAACTTTATTGTAATTTTATTCCGAAATATTTTAATTAACTTAAATTTTTGAATGTATTCCTTCAGTTTTATGTTTTATGCATTCTCCAAAATAATGCATATTTTTTTAAATCGGTTTAATTACCTACATAATATAAAATCTCGAACTATTGTTCTGGAACTTCATATAATTTATTTAGGTCATAAAAAAATAGAAGAATTTCGTTAGAAATAAATAAATTTAACTGAATGTATTTTAAAATTTTATGTCAACTATTTAAGCAAAGAAAGTTTACTTTGTACTATAACTTACATAAATACCATTTATGAAAAATTTTAACTAAGGATTTTAAAAATATATTTTCCTCTAAGATTTTGAACATTCTGATTTCATTTTAATTAATATATATATATTTTCATATCTTATTTAATGAGTTCTCAGGTAGCTAAGACTACGTTATGGATTATAGGAACTAAAATAAAACTCTCAGATAACTTTTCATGTACACCTAAAATGTGATTAATGATTCTATGAATGAAATTCTTTTATTTACACTGCTGGCCACCCAAATTGGCAACCACCAAGAAAGACAAGAGATATCACAACAAATTTATTTTGTAGATAACATGTGACCAAGTATCAATGATTAATTTATAGACTTCTGTGAAGTGTGGTTCCTGCCAAAATCAGTAGCCAGAGTAGCCGCCATTGTTGGAGATCACCGCTGCCACACGCCTGATTCAAAGAGACTGATTCAAAGACGCATTGATTCAAAGAGACTTTGGATCAGTTCTTGGGGTACAGCAGACCAAGCAGCTTCCACACGTTGCCAAAGTTGATCTGCTGTGGTACTGGGGATGGAATCTGGGTCAATCGTTAGAGCAACCATGGACCACATGTTTTCTAGCGGCGAAAGAATCCAGAGAGCGAGGCGGCCAGGGAAGCAAATTCAATTTGGCCGATTGACGAAGAACCGTTGGACAATGCGTGCCCCTGTGTGGTCGACGCATTATCCTGTTTGAAATATGGGCTTGTGGGTAAGCCCCTGAGGTAAGGAAGGACAACTGGCTCCAACACCTTGGCAAGATGTAGCGGTGGCGCGTTTAAAGTACCGGCAAATGCGTACTAGAGGTATGCGAGAGTGATATCCAATACCGCCCCATACCATAATACCCGGTGCAGGACCAGTGTGGCGGTGCATAACGCAGCTGTCGCATCCTCTCTTCACGGTGTCTCCAGACTCGAATGCGACCATCGTGGTGTTTCAGACAGAAGCGTGACATCGTCAGTAAAGACAATTTCATTCCATTCTGCCGTCCACATCCTCTGTCATCGCACCATTGGCGGCGGGGAGACGTCTGTGGTTCTGCGTCAAGGGTAGACAAAGCAATGGACGTCTTGCGGACAGACCACTCTGCTGTAAACGGCGTCGAATGGTACGCGCAGACACTGGTGATGCGTTACGACTGCATGTGCTGTGCTATGGTTCGTGATGTGACTGAGCGATCCGTCACTGCCATGCGCACACTATTGCCTGTCATCACGGAAGTGGTGCGCTGAGGTGGATGCGATCGAACACGCCGGTCCGGCGTACCTCATGCATCCAACGATCACATATCCGCATTACAGTTGTTTGGTTTCGTCCAACACGACTACCGATTCCCTGAAAGATAATCCACAATTCGGTAGGCCACTATCCTTCCTCTGGTCGAACTCGGATACTTGATCAAAAGATGATCGCTGTTTTCGACGAGGCATAATTGATCGTTTTTTTTGAAAAAACCACAAGAAAAACACAATTGCCGAACTTGAAATCGTCGAAATCTCCAAGCCTTAAATAGCGCTTTGAAGTGGCGCCAAAGGCGCGCGTGATGTGCGTCTGCGCTGAAATTCTAATCATTTGCATATCTCACCTCCGCTAATGCATGTTGTAAATTTCATGTTATTTGCATGTTTCCTTCAGGGTGTTGCATTTACAGTGGCCAGCAGTGTAATTAGATGACTTATATGAGCAGAAATACTTTATAGCCGATATATTATAACATCAAAACTTCAATAAAACTTTAATAAACTTGAGAATAAATAAACTTTTCTGTAAGAGGAGAATTATCATTATAGTTGAATCAAATATTTTATTTATCTTTTACTCTTCTTTATACTTAATATTACTATCTTTTATTAAATAGAAATATCTGTCTTTGAGAATGAATGACATGGTTCCTACTATAGTAGTAGTAGAAATAAACATTAGGCAAGATTAAATTTTTTATCTCGTCTTTTTCCTGCACTAATAATTAAAAAACACTGTTAATAAATTTGCTATCAGAACAAAATTAGGAACGACGTATAAATAATGACCGAAATGAGTATGATTATAGTATTACTGAAGATCTTTGGAATAATGTTAGTCTTAAATATGTATATCAGAAACATAAGTTCGTTCGACTTTTCCTATTATTTTCCATTTACAACTAATTGCACGATTGTGACATGGAATTCGACTTTGTAAATATATTTTATTGTCCCATAGTCTTGATGCAACATTGATTCGGTTCCATGCACATTCTAGTGTATCTGTTTTGTTCTGTATGTCATTGGATGTATGTGTGTAGGGTTCGCGCCTGTATTTTGTACCGGTTTCTGGGGGAAAGGTATGTACCCCCCGGAGGCAAATCCAGCTTATCGTAAAGAGGGTTTTTTTTTGTATAAGAATAAAAGCGTGACTTGCCACCCCTTCTCGGCTGTAGGGGGGTCTAGCGTCCCCATGGCAACGGCCTAGCAACTTTTTTTTAGCCAATGAGAGCTGAAAGGTGTTTGTTCGAGGATAGCTGACCTCTGCTCGCCCCAGTTCAAAAGGAAGGAATAAGAAAATTTTTTTCCAAGGAGTTGGAGTTTTAGCAGCGACACATATAGGACCTCGTGGTGAGAATATCGATCAGATCCGCCATTTTTTTTTTGGCTTGCTTCGCCGATTCCGCTGGTCGACTGATGAGATACGAGATGTACCTATTCCATACGAAGGTGGTGGTAAGTTAATATTATTTTGTGTTATATTTATCAGGTGAGAGCACGGTGATTTATTTTTACGTAATTTGGATTTTATGTGTTATAATAATCTTTTAACGTATGATATTAATTGATATGATTTTCTCTGTAAAAGTTTGTAGTCAGTGTATAAATTAATGTATGTAATATGAAGAGAAATTAAATGGTTACATTAAATATTAAATTTGAGTACGTGCTCTTCAGTTATTCTCAGACATGTGTCAGAGTGAATTTCTTAAATTAATAATTTAGCAAAAAAAAAATAAATAATTAAATAATAAGCCACTATAAAGAATATGCTAATTAGCATATGTTCTAACTTAACATAATAACGATGAAATAGGTTTGATTTAACATATATTACTTGATCACATTTTTATAAGGACTTCTAAAATTTGAAACATAGACTAGATTTTTAATGATGCTGTTTACTTTGCAAATGTTAAGGTGACTATTTTTTACAGTCACCTAATGTTACTAAAGGCGACTAAATAAATATTTTCTGAAATTAGAGTTTTTTTATTAATTTCTACGCACACAATTTTAAGATCTATAATTTACGTATATTGTGACTTCATAATCAAAATTAAAAGTTAAATCATTCATTTATTTACAAACCTACATACAATTCTGAAAATAGTTTGGTTATTGAAAAAATGTGGGTTATGGTTATATATCATAAAATATATTGCAGTCTTCATTATTCTTAACGATAATCAAAATATTCTTTGCCTTTAATCTTAATTCATAATCTATATATATAAAACAGTTCCGTAACTGACTGACTCACTGACTGACTGACTGACATACAACGCACAGACCAAACCGCTGGACCTAAAGGGCTGAAATTTTGCATAGTGATTCTTCTTATGGTGTAGGGGCGCACTAAGGAAGATTTTTGAAAAAATTCTTAGATTTTTTAAAATTAAATTTTTAAGCTGTTTTTGTAACTTTTTTTAAGTTTGCATTTAAAACAATAATTTGAGGGTTATAAAATTTATATCACGAGAAAGATCATAAAAATTCCTTTAACCCGTCATTGGTCGCGCTATGAGCGCTTCTCTTACGCTTGTCATATAAATTGCCCCCCTTATTTGAAAGTGACCCTGGGGACACCACCCCTTGTCTAGCTTACTTTTAGATTCTCCTCAACAATCTGTTATCAGTTCCGATAAGAATCAGGGCGATTTTGACCTTCAAACAGCCTGCTATTTGCCTAGGTGCCATTTGTGTGAGCATTTCTCTCATCGCGCGACCACCGGCGTTTGCATCACGTGAGAGCGTTTCTCGCCAAGAAACCACCAGCGATTGTGTTATTTTTATAGATAACGCGATCATGTGAGTATGAACATCTCGAGATGTTCGTACATCTCGTCCTTCACCGGGTTACTCTGAAAAAACTCACCTGGAAGTCTTAACAGACCACCGAACACTAATTTCATTTGCAAATTTATTCATTTGCAATCACCTAATTTCATTTGCAAATTTTGTTTCTTAGCAGCTCTAACAAACAGAAAATAAAAAAGACCAAAAAATAAAAAGTGCCACCTATCTTTGTGAGTATATGGTGGCTCGTGTATACCACCAATATTGTAGAAGCCAAGTTAATCTCTCTAAACTCATTAACAAACTTAACAACTTTATTCACAAAGTAATAGTATAGGCAGACTACGCCGACATACACAACATACTTAAATTATGGCGCGAACCTGCTTTGATAAAATCAACTTTAAACATCTCGAGAGGTCTAAAAGAATTTGTGATAAATCGTAAATGAGGGAGCCATCGCCTCAGCCTCAACTTAAACACATCAGGCAAACTGACAAATGACTAAAACAAACAAACCGAAAAAACTTAAGAACCTCTGTCTCCCATCTGTCTGGCTATGGCTTATAACTGCTTACGCAGCCAATCAGAGTTTGCTATGACGTTTGCTGCTTCGAAGCGATTCAATGCATAAGTTAACGTGATTCATTGAATATTTAATTAGTAATTAATCTTTCTAAAATGTAATCGGAAAATTTATACCATGGAGCACCACACACTCCCCCCGTAGAGAAGATTGAAATTTAGTTTTAAAATTTAAATCTAACAACTGGCTTTGAAATTCGCCCAGATTTAGTTACTGTATTTTCCTGTCGGGTAATGTGTTGTTTCTCAGTGTCTCCATGTATTTTAGTTAATACATAAGCAGGCTTTACACGATCAATGCTTACAGATTGAGGTTTACCCTTGATACAAATCGTCAGTGTCTTTGGTTTTCTTGACACGACAGCATATGGTCCTTCATATGGTGGCGCCAAAGGAGGCTTCACATGGTCGGTCCGCAGGAACACATGTGTACAGTCCTTGAGATCCTTGAAGACAAAAACTGGTGGCTTGGCATGTCTTCCTGTCGTATTTGGTGTCAAGTTGGTCATATGGGAACTCAGTCTCTGCAACATCTCAGCTGGCTCGTCCTTCACCGGGTTACTCTGAAAAACTCACCTGGAAGTCTTAACAGACCACCGAACACTAATTTCATTTGCAAATTTATTCATTTGCAATCACCTAATTTCATTTGCAAATTTTGTTTCTTAGCAGCTCTAACAAACAGAAAATAAAAAGACCAAAAAATAAAAGTGCCACCTATCTTTGTGAGTATATGGTGGCTCGTGTATACCACCAATATTGTAGAAGCCAAGTTAATCACTCTAAACTCATTAACAAACTTAACAACTTTATTCACAAAGTAATAGTATAGGCAGATTACGCCGACATACACAACATACTTAAATTATGGCGCGAACCTGCTTTGATAAAATCAACTTTAAACATCTCGAGAGGTCTAAAAGAATTTGTGATAAATCGTAAATGAGGGGAGCCATCGCCTCAGCCTCAACTTAAACACATCAGGCAAACTGACAAATGACTAAAACAAACAAACCGAAAAAACTTAAGAACCTCTGACTCCCATCTGTCTGGCTATGGCTTATAACTGCTTATGCAGCCAATCAGAGTTTGCTATGACGTTTGCTGCTTCGAAGCGATTCAATGCATAAGTTAACGTGATTCATTGAATATTTAATTAGTAATTAATCTTTCTAAAATGTAATCGGAAAATTTATACCATGGAGCACCACACACTCCCCCCGTAGAGAAGATTGAAATTTAGTTTTAAAATTTAAATCTAACAACTGGCTTTGAAATTCGCCCAGATTAGTTACTGTATTTTCCTGTCGGGGAATGTGTTGTTTCTCAGTGTCTCCATGTATTTTAGTTAATACATAAGCAGGCTTTACACGATCAATGCTTACAGATTGAGGTTTACCCTTGATACAAATCGTCAGTGTCTTTGGTTTTCTTGACACGACAGCATATGGTCCTTCATATGGTGGCGCCAAAGGAGGCTTCACATGGTAGGTCCGCAGGAACACATGTGTACAGTCCTTGAGATCCTTGAAGACAAAAACTGGTGGCTTGGCATGTCTTCCTGTCGTATTTGGTGTCAAGTTGGTCATATGGGAACTCAGTCTCTGCAACATCTCAGCTGGCTCGTCCTTCACCGGGTTACTCTGAAAAAACTCACCTGGAAGTCTTAACAGACCACCGAACACTAATTGTGCTGGGGCAGCCTTCAGATCCTCCCTTACAGTTGATCTGATAGCCAGAAGCACCAGTGGTAGAGCATCAACCCAATGTACCGGATCTACTGCCATCAGAGATGATTTAAGCACTCGATGGAATCGTTCACCAATCCATTGCTCTGTGGGTGGTATGCCGTAGTCCTGCTGCGCCGGATCCCCAAGTACGTTGACAGCCTATTAAAAAGTTGAGACTCAAAGTTTGGTCCGCGGTCTGTCGTTACCACCTCGGGAATACCATAACGAGCTATCCAAGTAGATAAGAAAGCATCCGCTATGGTTTCTGCCCGCTGGTCCGGAAGTGGCACAGCTTCAGGCCATCGCGTCTGGCGATCCACACAAGTCAGCAGATACCGGTTGCCTTTGGATGGAGGTAGGGGCCCAACTATATCTATGTGGACATGAGAAAACCTATTTGTTGCGACGAATGTTCCCAGAGGCGCCTTGTTGTGTCTGGTCACCTTGACTCGCTGGCACTGGTTGCATTGTCTACACCATTCTGCACAATCTTTCCTCATGCCCGTCCACACGAACCGTTGTTGGATGAGTCGCCAAGTTCCTTTTACACCAGGATGTGAAAGTTTGTGGTTGGCTTCAAAAATCCTCCGTCTCCATACTCTAGGTACAAATGGTCTAACTAGGTCGTGAGACACATCACAATACAATTTTCTTTCACAGGCAGGCAAAGCAATTAACTTTAACTCAAGACCTCTTACCTCCTTTGAACGCAACATTTGTTGTAAATCGGGATCCGTTGCTTGATCCTCGGCAAATAAATTAAAATCAATTGAACTATTTAAATTCAAAGTGCATATTCTGGATAGCGCGTCGGCTACTATATTTTGTTTTCCTGGCAAATATTGGATATCTGCAGTGTATTGGCTAACAAGTTCTAAGTGTCTAACCTGTCGAGGGCTAGCACTTGTTAATTTTTGGTGAAGTGCGAAGGTTAAGGGTTTGTGATCAGTGAAGATCGTGACTGTTCTTCCTTCAAGCATGTGCCTAAAATGTTTTACTGCAGAATATACCGCCAACAGTTCTCTATCAAATGCACTGTATTTAGTTTGAGTGGGGGTTAATTTTCGTGAAAAGAATCCTAATGGGCTCCTCAACCGTCCTTGGTAAGCTTGAGAAAGAACGGCACCGACTGCTCGGTCCGACGCATCGACAGTTACAATGGCGTGCGCGTGGGAGCTGGGATTTCAGTGCATTTACCTCCGAACTAGCTTTCCTACAAATTTCGAATGATTTATTAATGGTTCTGTCCACGGATTGGAGTCATATCCTTTTTCTTTCTGTTAATAGGAGATCAAAAAGCAATGCCTGTTCTCCGCAATTTAGGCCAAAAACGTGATAAAAATTTAAAATTGCTAGACAAGGTCCGAGTTGACTGATATGTTTGGGCGAGGGTATTGCTGTAATGTTTGGACCTTTTCAGGGTAGCGGCTTCAATTCCCTGCTTTGAAATTTGAAAACCCAAAAATGGTATTTTGTCAACTCCGAATATGCATTTTGGAGGTTTAAAATCAGGCCATGTTGACTTAGAGTTGAAAAAAAAGTATTTCTAAGTGTTTTTGTGCTGTACTCTCGTTATCAGAAAAGACCAAGATATCGTCAAGATATGACAAACAAAAATCCCGGTCTCTAAGTATGCTTGTCTAGATAACGCTGGAATTGTGTTTCACACTGTTTCTCAAAACCGAATGGCATTTTCCGGAATTCAAACAAACTATAGGGGTTGTCATCGCGGTCTTAGGAATGTTCTGTAACCTCAACCGGACATCTGATAGTATGCCTCGAACCAAGTCGACTTTCGAAAAAAACTGTTTCCCCCCCGTAAACCCCATAACTACATCATGGATGTGTGGGAGGGGGTAAGCGGTCGGGAGTTGTGACCTTATTGAGTGCCCTATAATCTCCGCATATTCTCCCAAGTTCCGTCCTTTTTTCTTCAACAAATGAATAGGGCTGGCCCATTGGGCTTTTAGAGGGCTGAATTAACACCCTGTTCCATTAGAGCTTTTAAATTCCAACTTCAATGTTTGAAGCTTCTCGGGGTTCAACCTACGAGGTCTCGAAAAAATGGGTTGTCCTGTGGGTTCAATACAGTGCGTTACCGGAAAGTTTTGCAAATTATTATTGCAATGCACATTCGGATTGAAAAGTTTTGGAAATCGCGCTAGAATTCTTTCGTATTCAGTTTTCCCCTCCAGTGGAGTAAGTTTTAAACTAGGGCCAGTCCCTGGATATCCCGATACTGCTAACGCTGTAACGTTATCTGTAACTTTTTTATTTTGTACATCCACCAGGATACCATAATGGTTAAGGAAGTCGGCTCCTAGAATTGGCGTGGTAATGTCTGCCACCACCAAATTCCAACTGAATGCTCGACGAAGTTCAAAATCTAACTTCAAATTGACTGTACCAAATGTTTTGATAACAGAGTTGTTTGCAGCATACAATTTTAAATCCTGCACAACTCTATTTCTTGTTAGCTTTTGGGGAAAACAGCTTAATGCTGCCCCCGTGTCCACTAAAAACTTAGCACCTGTATTTTTCTCGTAAATAAACAACCGGCTTCCGAAACCACGCTCATCTGGTGCCGGTATTCCAGATGTGCCTAGGCGTTTTCCGAAAAATTACATGGCGATACACATTTTTTAGCTAACCTTCCGAACTTCCGGTGGTACCAACACCTTTCTGTTGAAGTAGAAAAATGGGGTTGAGATCTAGCTTCATTCCTCGTTTTACTGCGGTCACGTTTCTTAAAGTACCTAGAACGACCGTTGTATTGTGTACTTTTACTTTGCGCCTCCAATTTAGCTATTCGTGATTCTAACTTTTGCAATTGTGTTTGAGGGGTTTGGGAATCAACGGGAGCTAAAAACTCTCCCGAGGTTTCATAAACTTTATCAGCTACTCGAGCAAGCTTTGAGTTATCTTGCATATCGTCCACACAAGCACTTAAAATTTGTCGGATGTTAATGGGTAATCTCTGTGACCAGAGTTCTCGCAATGCGGTATTATTAAGTTTTCCCCCATTTAAACTCTCCATTTCGCAAAGTAGCTGTGAAGGTCTTTGATCCCCTAAGCATAATCCACTAAACAACTTTTTAAGTTTCAAACTCTCAGATTCCTCATAATAGGATAAAATGCTATTTTTGAGAGTGATGTATGCATTTTCTGAAGGGGTATTAAGTACTATATCACGTACACATTTAAGTATTTTTGTATCCAGAGCGGCTATGATTGAATGAAATTTTGTAGAATCCTCTGTTATACCCGCATTTTTAAATTGAGCTTCCACCTGTCGGAACCATAACGCAGGATCAGCCTCCCAAAAACCGGGGCTTTAAATGCCACCCCTACATATGTCGGCATCCACATTCAAATTAGTATTAGGCATTTTCCTTTCTTTTTTTTTTAAATAATATGTATGCAATACGAAAAAATACAGTTTATACTTTTGGGAAATTTGTGTATATATTAAAAGCGTACTTTAAGCTATAAAAATACCAAAAACACTATCACACAAATGAGCATTCTTCTGTATAAACATTACATGCAAATTTTCTTTGAACTCAATCAAATATAAACACAGATTACAACTTCAAGAGGTCAAGAGTTAAGGTAAAAAATTATAGCCTACCTGCACCTGTGTTGACGAAACCACTTCAAAATTTGCGCTGATGAAACCTGCATCAAAAAATTTATACTGCTTCAAAACTTGCAACGTCATCCATTACGAAGTCATCAAAAAGGGGGTGTTGCAAACAAGTGTTCGGTTTACTCTAGTAGAACTGTCCAAAAGGTCACCACTATATGGTGGCTCGTGTATACCACCAATATTGTAGAAGCCAAGTTAATCACTCTAAACTCATTAACAAACTTAACAACTTTATTCACAAAGTAATAGTATAGGCAGATTACGCCGACATACACAACATACTTAAATTATGGCGCGAACCTGCTTTGATAAAATCAACTTTAAACATCTCGAGAGGTCTAAAAGAATTTGTGATAAATCGTAAATGAGGGAGCCATCGCCTCAGCCTCAACTTAAACACATCAGGCAAACTGACAAATGACTAAAACAAACAAACCGAAAAAACTTAAGAACCTCTGACTCCCATCTGTCTGGCTATGGCTTATAACTGCTTACGCAGCCAATCAGAGTTTGCTATGACGTTTGCTGCTTCGAAGCGATTCAATGCATAAGTTAACGTGATTCATTGAATATTTAATTAGTAATTAATCTTTCTAAAATGTAATCGGAAAATTTATACCATGGAGCACCGTACAAAATATAGGGACGAACGAAGCAGTATGTTTGCGTTTACGTCAACTGGCACGTAAGTGTCTTTATTCCAAAGAAAGGCAAAAATGTTCCTCTTTATTCCTCTTTGCACAATGATAACAAAATAGATGAAGATTCTGGCGTCCTCTCTAAACCAGAGATTATTACTTTTTATAATCTCACTAAGGGTGGTGTCGACGTAGTCGACGAACTCAAAGGTGAGTACTCTGTTTCGAGAATAAGTCGCAGATGGCCATTGACATTAATTTTTTCGATCATGAACATTGGTGGTATTAACAGCCAAATTATATATACTGCAAATACAAACAATACGATGACTAGACGAGCCTTCTTGAAGGAATTGGCATTGGAACTCATGAAACCTCACCTGGTGACCCGTTATTCAGTTCCAAACTTGTCACCCGCATTGCGAAGTGCAATTAGCCAAATAACAGGAGTTGAAGGCTCCTCAAGAATCAAACGAAATGTTGAAACCGCCGGATTTTGTGCATTCTGTCCTCGAAGAAAATATAGGAAGTCAAAAAAGGGTTGTGTTACCTGTGCACGACCTATTTGTACCGAACATTCAACTTACGTGTGCCCCGAATACTGTGTTAATAAAGACTTCTAGTATAATATTTTATTTAGCAGGTCCATGTCGTCTAATTTATAAGACTTGCAGTTGACGTTCTAATAAAGTATAAATAATATGCTTTTTATAAATTTGATTCATAAAGTAGGTATGATTTTTATTTCACTTTCGTTATTAATTTTCCTGAATAATAGCTGTAAAATAGATATTTTAATTGTAATTTCCTTGTTCGTGATCGCTAAATATTAATCTAATTCCTTAAAAAACTATTTTGAAGTGTTATTATTGAGAAGACAACTTAAAACAGCGGAAAAGGGTAGTGTGAGAAAAACTCTTAAACCCGTATCATACTAAAGATTTAGCACAAGCTTTAAGCACAACTGTTGCACTAAACCTGTTCTACCTGCAACTGTTCCACTAAAATACTGTGTGATAGAGTTTTTTTCTATCAATCTTTAACTGCAACATTTCCCATTCTACATGGGAAAAGTTTCACGTACAACTTGTGTTGCACATAATTATCCAATAGCAGGGCAGGTTTTGGCTCACGTGACTCGTGATCGGGCAAGGAAGAAAAAATGGCTGCCACCAACATGGATCCGTGGAGTGATGAAGAGATTTTGATTTATTTTATTAATGAAGTCTCAAGCAGAGAAAATCTTTGGAATCACACGCATGATTATTACAAAAGCAGAACGCTGAAGCGATTAACATTCAAATAGATAGCGGAGCTAATGAGTGAGAAATGGCCTCAGTACGAATCTTCTTTTACTAGCGGTAAGTAATATTTTGCATGTTTTTTATACATTTCTTATCCGTTACAACTTAATAATTATTTATAGTATTGCTACGTTTGATATAATTTCAAATTATTTCTATTTAATTGTGGATCTTTCGGAACTTTTCGGATCATTGATATGGATTCATATCAATTGTCAGGTTTATCGCCAAATTTCGCCAATGTTTGTCAACAGAAATAATCTTCGTGCATAGGATATTGCACTGAAACAAGTTACAATATTTTTTCTGTATTCGGTAAAAAATCAATCAGAATTTTTAATCATGTAGTAATAACTTCTTATTTAATAAAGTTAATTGTATTGAAAGCCATTAATAGTCTACCCTAATTTATCATTATATATGAAGTTAATTGCATTGAAAGCCATTAATATTCTACCCTGCTTTATCGTTATATATGAAGTGATTTAATATTAATATTGTGAGGAGCGATCCCTCTCGCTTGACGAGGCTTAACTTCCCCTGGATCCGTTCTTAGTGTTATAGGAAGGTATTACACGGTTTACGAGTCCAGACATGGTCTTCAGTCCCAAAATTTATTTATTACACATATACTGGGACACATTACACATTCTATATACATATATATTCAAAATTACGCTGATGAAAAAAAACAGCCACTTTTACACGTGCTAGCTCTCATACGCCGCTCTTTTCTCCCTCGACCCCCGGGCTAACTTCTCTCTCCGTCTCTTCTCCTTCACGCCAAATAGGTTTTTCAGTTGGGGAATCCACGGGGGGGAGGAAAGCGGATATATATATAATCCATTCCCGACACGCCCCCACCGAGAGTGAAATCTGTCTCCTTAGCGGATTTCACCATCCCTCACAGGAATGGATAATAGTGGGCGGAGGATTCGTAGAGTCACAACACACACAAGAGACAGTTTCTTTGGAATGCTGACTCTCCAGGGTGCCCTGGCACCTCAAAAAACCAAGATCCATCGGTTACTCCCGATATTTGCTCCCTTCATTTCCAGTACACAAGGAAATTACCTTTGCCCCTGTAATCTGTAGGGATTCACAACTTACACACGATAACGCAACTATTCTTTAAATTCGCTAAGCAAACATATTTAAGAAGACATTTAATACTAACTCGATATGTTTATATACATATACCACAGAATAAATTTTAACCACATTAATACACATCGAGAGAAAAACAAAACAAAACAAACAACAACAAAAAAAAAAACTAGGAATTTCCAACATACGCATCTCCCCTCGCGCTATTGCTGTCCTCCTGTTACAGACGAGACAGGGCGTCTGCCCCATAATGTTGCTTACCCGGTAGATGCGTTATATGGTGATTCCACCTCTGTAAAGCAAGGGCCCATCGGGTTAATTTTGGGCTCTTGGGAGTAGTCGCATTCAGATATTTTAACGGATTATGGTCAGTTATAATTTCCACCTGGGCCCCATATACCCATTTGTCAAACTTGTTTAATGCGAACAGCACTGCCCAGGCTTCTTTTTCTATACTAGCCCAATTCCGTTGCGTCGCCGACAATTTCTGACTGGCAAACGCGATGGGTCGATATTTGCCCTCCGCGTCAATTTGGGTCAAACAGGCACCGCCGGCAACATTCTACGCGTCGCAATGTATTTGAAAGGGTATACCCATATTAGGGACAGATAAAGCCGTGGCTTCACATAGAATACTCTTTAATTTGGCGAACGCTGTTTGCTCCGTCGTTCCCCACGGAACAATGTTCGGGGACCCCTTCTTGGTCAAATCAGTTAGTGGGGCTGATATTTCTGCATAATTCGGAATATAAGTCCGATAGAAGCCCATCAAACCCAAGACCGATCTAACTTCCTTTTTATTAGTCAGATTCTCAAGTTTCTTTAAGGCCGCTATTTTTCCTTCCTCTGGAGCATGTTTACCCCCCCCCCCTATTTCATGACCAAGATATTTAATTTTCCTCGCCGCAAAAGTGCATTTGTCTAGACGAATAGAGAATCCCATTTTCTCCAAGTTTTCCAAAACTGTAGATAAATGTCTTAAATGATCATAGAAAGTCTCGGAGAAAATTACGACATCGTCCATATAGGCTTGAGCATAATCACTATGATTTTTAAGAGCACGATTCATTTCCCGCTGAAATGTACCGGAAGCTCCTGACAGACCAAATGGCATCGTTTTCCATTGGAAAACTCCGTTGTGGGTTTTAAATGCGGTTAACGGTTTACTAATCTCATCCAAAGGGATCTGCCAGTAGCCCTTTAATAAATACAAACTAGTTAACCACTGAGCAGCCCCCGACATGAAAATTAATTCCTGCATATCCTTCATAGGGAAAACTAGTACTTTCGTGACCGAATTTAGCGCACGATAATCTACACACATTCTAACCGTCGCGTCCTTTTTTGCCACACAGACTATGGGATGGGCAATTTCGGCTCCCGAGGGTTCAATTAAATCCCAATCTAACAATTCCCGTATCTGTCTGTCCACCTCCTTTCGGTAAGCAATAGGTACACTGTAACAATGAGGCTTTTTACGTACTGCGTTAGGGACAAGATCTATCTTATGAGTTCCTACCCTAGACGGTTGAACAGGTCTATTAAAAAGCGATTTACGTTCCATGATTACATTTCTGAGGTCCCTTGTTCGTAGCTCACATAACTTTGGTAACCCCAGGTTGTTCATTTGTTCCATAAAGCAATCCCCTTTATTAATACTAGGAACTGTTTCTACTATTGCAAACTCTTCCTCACCCTCAAAAATAACGTTCACTGCACTCGATTTCGTTATATAGTGTCTAATTTTATTTTGGTGTACGTCTTTCTTCGTATCATCCGGCAATTGAACTATGAACGAATGAGGATTCCTTTGTTCTAGAATTGTCGCCGGACCATGCCACCTAGCATATAGTTTATTCGCCGAATCCGGTATTAACACAACTACCTGATCCCCTAGCTTAAACACCTTATTAGATGACCTTAAATTGTAATAGTGCGCGGCTCTCTCTTGCTGGACTTCGGCCGTAAGATTGGCTTGCTCGGCAGCCCTTTCAAATCGTGCCTTTAAATTTTGCAAATACGTAGGGATCGAAGTGAGATGTGACCGCAGATTATCATGTTTGCCGGTCCAAGCGTTTTTCAAAATCGATAACGGCCCTTGGGGTCTCCGGCCATACATAAGCTGAAACGGGGCACTCCCCGTTGTCGTATTTGGAATTTCCCTGTATGCCCACAGTGCATAAGGTAACTGCAAATGCCAACCCCTACCCTCCTCACGAATTATATGGTGTAACATCCTTTTTAACGTCTGATTAAAAATATCCACTAACCCATTAGACTGTGGGTACCCCGGTGTTGAAAATCTGGGAGAAGACCCAATTCTCTTCTGAAATGTCCTCGTTAACTCTGATTTGAAATTTGTCCCATTATCTGAGGCAATTATACTGGGTATCCCAGTCCGCGAAAATATACCCAACAAAGCTTCACACGTACCCCTAGCGGTGAGGCTCGTTAAGGGTACTGCTTCCGCCCACCTGGTATGCTGATCCACCAGGCATAAAATATATTTGTGACCCTTTGAACTGATTGGGTCGATAGGTCAATGATATCTACGTTCACCACCTGAAATGGCAATTCCGGTCTAGTTACCGGAGTAATTGGCGCTCTGTCCGATGTTCTCACGGGTCGCGTCAATTGGCACTCCTTACACGAGGAACAAAATTCCTCTACTTCCTTCTTCATCCCTTCCCAAAAGAAAGAGTATCTAATGCGTTGTAGTGTCTTTTTCACCCCCATATGACCGCCAAACATCGAACAATGAGCTAACCTGACAATTTCTTCTCTTCGGCATTGGGGAACAACAAGCTGTGGGACGTTCTCCCCCAAAATTTTATCCCTGTGGAACAGCCGCCCATCAGCTACATAATAACTCACTTTTCCCGCCAATGCCTTCTCCCACCCATCCTTTAATAAATCACAATCTTCTTGTTGCCGCCGAAACTGGTCAGAAACAGACCCCCCCTATTTTCGCCCGCCATGAACTTATCTGTCGATTCCGGCTCATGCTCATTCATCCCGGTGCAGTTCGAAACCTGAATGCCCTTTTCGCGTCCTGAACAATGCTCTGATTGTTCGGCTATCGGGAAGTAGGATTTCTCGGTCTCCTTTGTTCTTCTCTGGGGTCTATCATTTCTCTTGGGAGACTGAGAAACGTTTTCGATTAGACTTCTCGATAACATGTCAAATATTTCTGGGGGGAGCAAAACTTCATCTACCAGCGATTTCGCAACAGCACACGAAATCTCCGGCCGTTCGTTAACGCCTGAACCAAAGACTCCCAAGGGAATATTCACCAACGGGCACTGAACTGCGGGTCCAAAAATCCCTTTTAAAAATATGGTGGGTTTTCCCTCCGTTTAAACTTCTGGTACAGCACTTTCCTGCACTACAGTTATTTCCGTCCCAGAATCAATTAGTGCGTTAGCTATTCGCCCGTTCACGTTGATAGGAACCCTTTTTAACTTACATAACTGTTCTTTTAAGGACTTCCGGTATTTATTGGCACACTGAACGAATTCGCCCTAGCAACTACGGTATCCACTCCCAAAAGCCCCCGTTCTTCGGAATTTTCCCGTTCTTCCATCATGTGGTCTTCTTCCGCAAACGACATATTTACGTTTGCCTTTTCCCTTTCCCCCCATGTTACATTTCTTCCTTGTTTTAGGAATTTCGGACAGTTTCTCTTTACATGAGCAGTTAACCCACAACCATAGCACTCCCACTTTTTCCGCGTTCTACTGAACTTTTCATTTTCTCCTGACGAAGAACCATTTCCCGGGAGCATATCTAGTTTAAACCCCTTGGTATTCCGGTCCCGACCCCTAAAATCCGCAAATTTTGTGTCGTTACCCCCCCCCCTTCGTGCTATAAGCTCTCCCTTTAGCCTAAGAGAATATATCGCACTCTTCCGCGAGCTACTTTGCTTTAAACCAAGCACTTCCTTGCCTAATCCTGATATGCATAGCCGTTTCTTTGTCTAACGTCTGAAACATTCTATCAGCTACCACCAACTGATTTAAACCTTCGAAGTCACTTACTTTTCTTAATTTAACGTAGTGTAGCTACACAGACATTAACCTGGTTGCGAACTGACCGAAAGTTTCGTCGTGCCCCTTTTAGCTTTCCTAAAATTATCTAGGCACGTCTGAGGAGACGGTTCGTATTCTCTCGGCACTATCTTTTTCACCTCCTCGTAATTATTGTACTGACCCTCATTTAAATATATGAACAAATCTGCCGCCTTATCCTCCAAAAGGTAAATTAAAATTTTGGCCTTCTGTTCTTCTTCTACCCTCTCACTTTTGAATGCCCTTTCTAGACTCGTGAAGAAATAACTCCACCCTTCGGGTTTATTTGGGACTTTCACGATCAATAATTTTATGGTTTTAATAATTTCATCTATTGGTTTAGATTTAATAGGTATGCGATTTTGTAGTTTTAATGTTTCGATTTCAATACGTTCGTCTTTCTCTTGATTTTCCTCTCTCTCAGTAACTATCGCGCTGAGCATATCCTTTATGAGACTCTCTTCATAACTTTCATGTTCGAGAATAAGTTTCCTGAAATCTAATATCTTATATTCTTCCTTAACTTCGATTCTTAATTCTAGCGCTAGCGCTACCAAGTGGCACTTTCTCAATTTTGCAATAAATGTCATAATATATATATATTTATTATGTTCCACAAACTGTACTATATTAACTGTACTATGTTCTTTAGTATGTCCTATTACATTTAATTTGAATATTTTGTTCTACATTATTTTGTCTATAAAAATATCCCTTACGGTTTTTTATAAATATATATATATTTTTTTACATCAATTGTATACTTTGATGTCGTATTTATTATAAATATATATATATATATATTTATTTATTTTTTTGGCATTAATTGCATACATTGACCATTGTATTTAATTTAAATGTACTCCGTAGCGAAGTGCGGGTTTTCAGCTAGTACTTTATATTTCTGTTAACTTCACAGTACTTTATTTGTTACATTTGTTATCTATACCGTTATATTTGGACTGGAAAACTATATCACTTACCTTGTCCTATTGTTCAAAGTTTTAGTATTATATAATATACTTTACTAAATCACAAAAATGTCATAGAGACTATTTCTGTTCTATGTGAAATGTCTAGACCAAATTTTATTGTTAACACTTCATTCATCAAATGATGTCTTTTTGGCCATTCAGTCAAAAGCATAAGAAAATTTACTAAACCAACATTCAGTAACCTTAACCAACATTCAGTTACGTAAATGCTAAAATGTAACGGTTTGCTACTCTGAAATGTTTTGATTTAATAACACTTTTTATAAAGTTTACACTTATTCATTAATTATTGAATTTGTGCCTGAAAGGTTGTAAGATGTTCATTACAGACAATTAAATTTAGGCGATTCTCGCTGATTTTTCTGCTCTTCAGTTTTTAACGATATTTGTCCTTAGTGATATTTTATATTTTATCAGTAATGTTCTTGTCACTTGGTCTCCACCTATTTGGGTTCCGGTTTAAAATGTGACTTGAAGAAATCATTTTTTTTGGTTTCACTGTAGGAGAGTTCTATCCTGTAACTCATATTATAACATATATATTTACATTTACAGCCTATGGTGCTAAAACCTACAGCTGAGAAACAGGTAAGAATCCATCAGGATATCTAATTATTTTGAGACAATTCAAACAACGCAGTCTTTTTTTCCCTTTTAGTTACATGTAATTATTTCAAAGTTGAGCTACAAAATCAAAATATCGATTTTTATTTGTATAAGATATTGAGAGATTTCTTATGGCTATTTTTGTATTCTATTGTATGAACATAATATTTGACAAAAGCTGGCCTTGCTATTCGACGTTATATTTTGGTAGGAAACGAGATTTTTCTCTTAAATCATATTCTTAATACAAAGTCCTTAAAATAAAGCAGAATATATATTTTTATTAAGCTGTCTTGAGCAGAGAACAGACTTGATTTGTTTAGTACTTTTCAAATGAGCTTTCAAAATTTAAGCTCTAGAACTTTGACGCAAGAAATAAGTAGAAAAAGAGATAGAAATTTTAATACATTCCACAACATGAAAACTTATTATTTTTGAATATTTTCTAGTCTACAGCTTTTTTTTAAAATATGGAATGAAAAAGTATTTTACCCATGATTCTGTTCGCATAATGCTCCCTATACATCTCAAACCCTGGTAACTAAAGAAAAAAAAACTTATCAAAGTATAATTTGTCAGCATATACATACGTGGCTCGTTAACAGATACAGACAAAGAAAAGGGAACAACGGACAGCATAAGTGAGATGAAAACCTATTTATTCTCATTAGTACTTACCACATATACCTTTTTTCAAGCTTTTCTCAGAGGTTTGGCATCGCATTAATACCTAGGCTCATCTTGATGGTTTAGCCTATTTCCGTTAAATCGACCATTGTACACATATATCCGCTACCGACGAAACTAAAACATTTAAGTTCTCTCAACGAGTTAATTTTTTTTTATCTTTGAGTGTTTTTAACCTTAAATTTATTATTATTTGCTTTGATCATAAGTTTTGACTTCACAAAAGTCCATTGGAGATAAAGATCCATTATTTCCCCAACGTTTTTTAAAGATAAGATGTATTTGAATAAATATTCCCTTGCTCCTTCAAATAATTAACTGTATATTTGAAGCGTTTTCTGAAATAATGTAAGAAATTTTTATTTCATCTATTATGTGATGGATGAGTCGAAGTTTAGAGAAAAGAAGGAAGAGGAAAAGCACGGAGAGAAGAATTTAGGGATTGTCACATAGTTTTAAGGACGCATATAACATTACTCGCATAATACAGGGTGTTTCATATTGAATGGGACAAAGAGAAAGCATACTTGTGAACGCTGTAATTACTTTATTTTTATAAATAAAATTTACAGTGAAACTATAGTTATCTAAGTTTCTTTAGATGATCTGTGTGCCCCTCTTTGACACGACAAATATCTATGCTGTATTCCAGTTCCTGCCACACTCGTGATAGAATATCCTTTGTTAATGATTCGAGCACTTCAGTTATCCGCTGCTTCAGTTGCTGTAAGTCCTTGGGAAATGGAGGCACGGACACTTTGTCTTTAACAAAACTCAATAGGAAAAAATCACACGGGGTTAGATCTGGTGATCTCGGTAGCCAACAAAGCAATGGCATATCGTTTGATCCAGCACGGCCAATCCAGCAATGAGGTAGACTATCGTTCAGGTACTGATGTACGTTTTTATGCCGATGTGGTGGAGCACCGTCTTGCTGCAGGATGCAGTCGGGAACCGCTTCCTTCAATTGAGGGAACGATAAACGATGATGCTTTGGTGTATTCCAAAACACAGTACTCTTTCTCCTGCATGAATAGCGCCATTTTGATTAACAGTGCCTCTAGCGGCGATTTCATAACCGGAATATTTTTCGCTGGTGCCAGATAAAACACGTATAATTGTAGCTTCAGAATTCGGATAACTAAATCAGTTACATAATTTTTACTGTGCTATTCTTTTTGTCCCATTCAATATGAAACACCCTGTATACATATTAAATTTGAGTTTGAGTTTTGTTTGACATTCACATAAAATTGGTTGTTCTATTAAGAATATATTTTATATATAATATTTACTGTGCTGCAAAATATGAGTTATTGATAAAGAATTACATGAAAAATCTTGAGGGGAGTTTTTTTTCGCATTTGATCAGTTACAAGCCATTACAAAAACTCAGTTGTTTTCAAAAGCGAGTCATTTGGCCACTAGGCCGTGAGATCTCAAGCTCGCCGGTACTTACACAGTTATTAAAATTTAATAGTGCAGGGAACAAATCAAGATGCATGGCCGCCATTGGTTCTCTAGAGTCACACAAGACGCAGTCAGGGGAATCAGCAAGTCCAAACCGGAAAATATGGTCCCAGGGGCAGTCATGACCAATCATAATTCTAAACCAAGCGACCGCAACAAAATGCGGGATGTCGGTTAACAAAAGAAAAAACTAAGTGACTTTTCTCCAGAGGATTTTTGAAAAAAAATTTTTTTTTTAAATTTATGAAATGAAAGAAAAAATTGCTAATATTTTAAGATTTCTATTGCCAAGAGGAGCATATTGTGTTTACGGGTTCTAATACTAAATACCTTCCATCCCATAATTGAACCAATTTTAAAAACTCGGCTATTGAAATGCAGAAATAATGATCCTTGGTATTCAAAAAAGTTAAAATTGCAAACTGAAACATTTCTGAAAGACAGACAATAAAAAATATTGTTAATATTTTCACGAAAGCGTCTGATTTGAAACTTTGAATGTAGATTTTGATAGGATGTTACAGAAGCCCAATAATTTGGATTTTTCTCACTACATAAAACTGCAAAACTCTCCTTTCAATTTACGATCCTTTTATTAAAAAAAATAGAAATTTTCACGAAAATCTTACTTAACTTTTACCAATTGATAGCGTTTGGACAGTTTGGGATTCATATTTTTTTTTAGAATTTGTTTAGTGTCATTTGGGAATGTACATAAGATTGATAGGACTTGTATAAATGCATGTTGGAGATTCTTCTCAGGCATTTAAAATATGAACGATTTTAAACAGTGAATTCGGGCTATAATACAGGGTGGTCATAAAAAAACTTTATATCCCCTTAAAACAATTTTGTATCCCTCCAGTAAATTGTCACATCTAGAGGTTTGCTAACGCTACTCGTCTCCTGAGTTGGACGCACTGTGGAAAATTGAATATCTTTTACCCTGGGTTTGAGATATACTTGACATAAGATTAAAAAGAAAACTTGAATAAAAACACATTGAAAAACAAGATAAAACGCTTTAATTCTGTGTTGAATAAGGAAGCTCTCAATACGCATTTCAAACACGATAGAAATATTCTTCTTCGTGAGGCAGAACCGACAACAAAACAAACAAGCCTGTAGTTAGGACGTATAAGAAAGAAAAAAACAACAGAAAATCCGTGAAAGGAATTAGGGGACAGATCTTGGATGAAAAATAAGACAAACGGAAACGAATAAAAACGGAAAAACAAAAACCCGTAGAAGTTCAAAGGAATATAAAAAATAAACCACAAAATTTAACATAAAAATATATTGTTAACGAAATTAATCATTTTCTCATAGTGGGAAAAATAAAACATTTTTCATAGCTTAAATGAATAAGAACAGAATAACAACATATTTATTATTACGATTTTCAAGTGACGCTACTTTTAATTTCATAGCTGTTGTACTTCTTTATCAATGAGATTACCGGGTAGTCATAAAGAAACTCTGCCGATATATGGACATCTAGCGGCCGTTCCGTTCAACCTATCGAGATGAGATTTCAGATATAGTTATTCAGATGCATGAGCTTGGGATTCTGTATATGGCAACAACATGGCGCTTCCGGTTACGGTTATTGGAACAGAAACTCGAAATTTCCAAATGGCAACGCCCACTTTTTCCCGTTGCGAAATGCTTAGCGCATGCGAAAACTCTAAAAAGCATTGGAACGGTACTTGTATCACCAAAAACGGACGCGTTATGCACGCACAAAAAATACAGCTCTGTGAATGGCTAATTAAAACGATGTATGGACCTCTAGCGGCCGTTTCGTTCAACCTATCGAGATGAGATTTCAGATATAGCTATTCAGAGGTATGAGCTCAGATCCTGAGAACGGCAACACAGTGATGCTCACGGTTACGGTTATAGGTATAGAAACTCGAAATTTTCAAATGGCAACGCCCACTTTTTCCCGTCGCAAAGTGCTCATCGCATGCAAAAACCTTGAAAAGTGTTGGAACGGTACGTGTATCACAATAAACAGACGCGTTATGCACGCACAAAAAAAAGACAGTTATGCGTATGGCTAACAAAACACGATCAGAGAGCATTTTATCGGTTTTCTACGCTGAATATCTGGCGAACGGCGTTCTGTGATTGGTTTCTAGCCTCTGTCATATGCAAATTTCCTCCGTGCAACCCGATCGTGTCTTCGTTGGGCGTTCGCAGAGCTGTTTTTAGTGCGTGCATAGCGCGTCCGTTTTTTTTGTGATACACGTACCATTCAAACGCTTTTTTGGGTTTTCGCTTGGTTTGGTTTGGAGCGCTACGGTCATTTTTTGCTACACGAGGGCTAATTAGACCGGGACCTACTGCTTAAAGCCGATTCCGAACGGCTACAAACGTCCATGCCAAGAATGGGATTCGAACCCACAGACTCTGGTTCCGAAAGCCAGCGCCCTAGCCATTCGGCCATCGTCCGGCATTTGGGTTTTCGCATGCGCTGAACATTTTGCGACGTGAAAAAGTGGGCGTTGCTATTTGAAAATTTCGAGTTTCTATACCTATAACCGTAACCATCACTGTGTTGCCATTCTCAGAATCCCGAGCTCATACCTCTGAATAACTATATCTGAAATCTCATCTCGATAGGTTGAACGGAACGGCCGCTAGAGGTCCATATATCGGCAAAGTGTTTTTATGACCACCATGTATATAAAATTGCATTTATATCTTGTAAATAGTATATTTATTTTAAATATCAAAGCTTAGCATATAATAATTTATTTTACTAAAATGAATTCTAAATTTCTCTGAAATTTGGCTGTTAACTTTGGATATTGTACATAACTACAGTGTACTCTCGATTATTCGTGCGTGGATTATCCGGTTTGCGGATTATCAGTGCAGAGAAAAATCTGAAATCTTTATCCCCAAAAAAATGTCTGCATAATTTATTAGAAACTGCTTACAAATTGTAAAGGGAAAATGAAGGAAGGATACTGTCTATTTTGGAGAAACGATGCTGAAGTGAATAGAATAATGGAGATGATTAACGGCACAAGTCTCTATTGAGAGATAACGAAGAGGATACCAATCAGTCTTATAGCAGTTGAGACATCATTCTAATGTGCTTCTTTTGTTGGTAACTACCATCGGTAGTGAGGTATTGTTGGAAACTATGGATGTAGAACCGGGACCTTTATATATACGGCTGACAGCTTAAGAATTGCCCCAAGACATTAGGAGATGTACAATGCTACAGATAAAGTTCTTTAAGGCACGAAATACTACGGCAGCAGGAGTCCCCTAGTTCGGGATGCTGGAAAGTGGTGTCAATTACCGAATCGTATAACATTGGTTGTACGCAACAACCTTCAGGTAATCACTGTCAACGTTAGCATTAAAGGTTGAAGTAGCTGGAAATCAAGAAATCGTCCAAAGCATTTGAAATTTTAAAAAAAGGTTTATTTTCTGACCCAATCTTGTGTAACATAAAAGGATATTTACACGTGCAAGGAAGCTCGGTACTGCATGAGCTGCAGCGAAATACAGAATGACCGCATTGGTCTAAAGTCTTAAGATTATATCTAACATGGCATCATTAACATATAGAAAGATAGCCCCCCGATGCAGAATTGGCAGGGCCAAAACTGATGGGGTGCTTGCACGCAAAAATATAAGAGGCAACTCTCCCTTAGGAAACAAAAAATGGCACTCTTCTTTTTCTTCTCATCGCTGGACAGTAAGGGCAAACACATAAAGCGAGGGTTACCATGGCGATAAATCCACCAATTCAACAAAGAGCGGACCACCCGTCCAAGGCGTACGCAATATTACCTCAGCACGAAGGAAAATAGACAGTAATAACAAAGCGAGCGTTTGATGGCCAAAAAAAGGAACCCGGCCTTGCCGATACCTCGCCAAGAGGACAACATTCTAGCCCGCAGCAAAAATTGAGGCCCGTGAATTGTTTAGCCCCTATATTACTAACTTTGTGCCTCTGCTCGATTGGTCGAACCAGGGGAGAAAGACCTTACGCGGAAAGCGCTTTCTCGCCAAGCTGACGCCAAGTTCATTCGTGGGAAAATCTTTCGAACAAGGGGATGGCGAGAGACGCAACTTTATTACTACTTTAAACCGATTTTATGGTCCCATTTAGGGGACAAACGTAAAACGGCATGACGTGGACAAAGGCTAGTTGGATGTTCACAAGAAATACCCTGCAATCACCAGCCATAAAATGTGCATTTTAGACAAACTTAACAAGGGAATCCGGAGACTAACACCTGGATAAACAATTTACAGTAGAAGCTTTTACGGTTTAAGAGAAATGGGCAACGGCTAAATTCTCAAGAACACACACGTCGAGGGAACGGTATAAAAATTACACTATTTTATTTTATGGAACAATTATTCAGAATTAGTGATTTCATCTTAATTTAGCGTGAGTTATTAGCTCAACCAACTTAATTATTTCCGGAACGAATTCCTCGTTACAGAATTTCCCCTCTGTCCAGACATGACAAGAAAATTTGACAAGGTCCACTCTAAAGTGGATAAAAACAATACACATACACTCAAAACAAAATATTAACAAAACATAACTGAGATTAAATAAAGCAGTCACAAAAGTGATTCATCTGTTGATGGATACATTCTCCAAGTTTTTACAGAAATATATATAATATACCTAGTTACATTCATGCGAGTGATTGAAATTATCGATTGATCTTGTAGCAAAACAACTTAACATGATAACCATTGAATTGTCGTGATATACCCTGTATATTTACATGGACATTGAAAACCGTGAATTTGTAACATATTAATAAAAAATTGATGTTGAATCATATATGTATTAATATTACCATACAGAGAGTGAGATACAAAAATCAATCATCGTAACTTAGGCTAACAAGAGTTTCCACGGAACAAGGTTAATGATCCTAAGAAGCCATTTAATCAACTTAATCTGCCAGAGATATGAGAACTTGAATTCTGAAAGTTACTTAATTAATATAAGTTCCACATTGGGAACAATATTAAAAAAACAACAGTCACTCAACAAAAATAATATCAGGCTTTTTGGCTCTGAACTAATACATAAGCTCTTTGGCATTATGTACATGTACATTATTTTAAAGTGTGAGCTTAACATCATTAAAAAATATAAATACATAAAATTGTAACCATAACCGATCAACTAAAATTAATGAACATTTGGGTACTACACACTATCTATATCAATAATATGAAGAGGTCAAAATGAGGTAAATAGCATCATTAATAGTTAAGTTTAGCAAATTGATACGTAAGCATATAGTTTCTAACATTTAAAAAATAATCCTAGAAGGATTAAATGATAAGGCAACATTTGTGAATGTAAAAAGTAATTTGGAGTAAATGTTTTGATTGCATACATAACTTCATGAATAAATCAAGTAGGAAAAAAATATAATTTCACATAAAACAAAACATATAGAACATAATATTATCACTCGAATGCGTAACTAGATACGTTGATATGAAATGCAATACAGTAATTTTATGACTATACAATAAAAATGTGTCAGTGCAAAATATGTCGATAAAAAATATAAACAAGTAATGGGATCTATACCAATGGAATACCTATCGCTGAAATTTCCTACCAATGCTTACTCATGCCAAGCCATGTACACCATTACAAACCACTAAAAATGTACACAAACAAAAAAAATATATCTAAAATGACAAAAATAATACCAACGACTGAAGTTGAATGTGCCACACATATCACACAAGTAAATGATAATAACATAAAGTAAAGTACAGTATACACTTATCTTAGTTGTAGCAATGTCTCATCACAATAAAAAACTCTTAAGTACATTGTAAGTTGTGATACTAAAATTAGATGTTGCAAAAATTTTACAGGCAGTTAATAAACAACCACACGAAATCATTATTAACAACAGTTGAAGTAACTAACTAAATTCATTATTTGTTGACCATGTTAAAGATTTATGATTTTCAATTGCATTAAGTTAAGTGCTGTTATCAATTTCTAGAAGAAGAAAATCTTCTAGAGTCGTTCGAATGTGATTTACGTGATCCAGGGTTTGAACATGTGACACTGATATAAATGCTGCTACGATTCAACCTCAGTTGAAGAAAGTGAAAAAGAGCCTGGTGATCAAACAGAGCACAGCTCTACCGTGTGTAGAAATTTTGCTATGTTACACTAGTCAATGAAGTTATGAATACATTGATACTATCATAGCTGTTAGGTAAATTCATAGTGATATCAAAAAGATATCGCAGATTCGTTAAAACTGAAAAAAGTTACCGTTTACGTACATAACTTTAATCAGTAAATTGGAAAAGCAACTGTAGTATTCATTATATTTTTAAAATGCAATAAAATAGAAATCAGATTATCCGTGTTTTTCGATTATTCGTGCTACTCCTCCCCTCCATTTACCCGTATAAACGGGATTACACAGTATTTAAAATTTGATCCTACCAACAGGCTGGTGTTTATAAATCTTTTGAGTTCCTTTCCTCTCAAACACAGAAATTTCTCGAAAACTGGAATGTTGTTAAACTGCTCCAAAGTTAGATTTTAAATTTTTTCTATACAAGGGTTGTCTGGATTACAGTACCCACTTAAGAATAAGACAAAATACTTATTTCCACAAAACACTTTTGTCAGCTATTTATTTATTTTTTTATTTTATTTCCAGTGGCAAGTATTACAGGACAACAGATATCAAAAAGACATAAATACAAGAACAAGGTAGAAAAATGACATCAGTTAATCCATCAACTTATGTCTGGCAATCCAATAGCGCTCCCATAAAGAAACGGGAGGTAGAGTAGGGCAAGAAGCAAGGTGAAGCAGGTCTATTTCTTCCTGGTTAAGTCCCTTTTGTCAACTATTATTTTGTGAAAATCATAATGATATACGTATGAATGTGGGTCATTTTACGTTCATCTTCGACACTTGAAAGCTATGTTGTAAGTTTATTGAGAATATTTAACAGTTTATTGCTTTAACACTTCAGCGGAACTACTTAGAAAAGTTCCTGATTTTGAAGAGTTCGGTTTTGTTAAGAGAAAAAAGGATTGTTTTTCCTACAAAATGCACGACTGAATGATCCATTCAGTTCCTTAAATCTATTACAACTTTGGTGCTATGTTCAAAAATCAAAACAAAAGAACAGTTCAGCAGACAACTCAGCTTGAGGTATGCTATAAATGAAAAAAAGGAGTAAAATGAATGGAATAGTCAAAATTGGGGCATCCAATTATAAAGATATTATGAAATAACGAGATAAAAAATTCGCCGGAAAAGCATCTAAATGAAAATATTAAGTTAACAACAAATTTTAAAAAATGTTGCTCCATTTGAAGATAACACTGAGTTGGTACACATTTAACAGGAATTTAGCATTTAACTTATAAATGCCGAGGTGTACGGTTATACTAACACGAACGTATGAATTTATGTGACGATACATACAAAAGTAAAATTGAAAATATTATAATAACTGAAAAAAGACTGCATATATAAACAAATTTTCCCAAAAGATAAAAAGGATTTCAGATTTTCAGTTAACTTGGATATAGTGAATGTAATATTTGAATATATATAGTAAAAGACAACCCAAGTAGTACGTATATTTTAGGCCACCCTACAGCCGACATTAGACAGACGTCGGTAGGTCGGTTACACGCCGGAGTCGGAATTCGACTTGAAACCGATTGGAGGCCAACTGTCGTTTTCCGATTCTACACCGACGTCAGTTAGCCGCGACGAATTTCGCTTCTCGTCTACCCAAGAAAATATTTTTTTAAGAATTTTAAAATTGTAAGTTTTATACATTCTTTTTTATTTTCTTTGGTAATATTTTTATATTTAGACAGTCACTGTAAATAATGAGATACGAGATTATGAATATTACCAATTAATGAAAACTTTTCTAAGTTTAAGATAGCATTTGTATTTTATGATTGTCTGATAAGTTTTTTTAAAATTTCCTGTTTTGTTTCTAAACCCATAATTTGTTGCATTAAGAATCACCCAACGCTGCTTGCTGTCTTCTGTTTTCGTTGGTCCGACTACGAATCCTTTGGCGCGGTGCTATGTCCACCGTCGCAACTGGCGTCGGACTGACCGTTGGGGTCGAGGACATGACGTCGTCGGTTAGCCTCCGTAAACCGACGTCGGTCCGACGCAGTTGTGTTGCAAGGGTCAGTTTCCAACCGCTGATACCTAACAAGTGATCAGCCGTTATCACCCACAACTGTAAACATGGTCTGGATAGGTCAGGCTGTTTAAAATCCTCTATTACAATGTAAAACCGTGCGTGTGACATTTAGGCCATTGAAAATAATGAGCAGGAGAGATCAAAGCTTTATAGGCAACTAAACTATGTCATACAATCCGATGTATTAGTTTCCGGAGCAAAGTGTTTGTGGAAATGAGATTCTCATTTAATCAGTGTTGATATTTTTAAGCAATTTTGACACTGTTTCTTATCTGGAAGAGCACACTAATCAAGAAAGGGACTCGAAAAAGGTCCCTCTTTTGCTTGTAAATGTTTCTGTTATTTACCTTGATAACTTTCTTGAAGGCTGTAATGTTGACATAACATTAAACACTTTTCTTTGAGCATAACATGCATAAATTCTCTTGTTGTGACCGGAAATGCATCTGCCAGCTTTGCACTACCAATGTCACCCTCGACTTCCCTCGATTTCATCTAACATTGAATAAATGGTGACAAGCCTTTTACTTCAGATTCACGTCGCAAGGAAAGTCGGGAGTCCATTTGACTGTGAAATGGATCCATATCAGGTTCACCGTAGACACTGAACAGATCAAGTGACCCGGTAGATGAATATACGATTAATGTGCTTCGTTGAGTATTTAACTTATAATGAACACTTTTGTACACATTTTCATATTAGTTAAACAAATGCAGCGCTGAAAACTCCGTGTGACGTAGCAACTTGATGTAATGCTTTGTCCGATGTACGAACAAAGTGAAGTTTATGAAGTTATGCTAGGAAAGCGAGATATGCCATGTTTCCTTGAAGTCAAGCTATGCTTGATTGATATTGTTTGAATTTTCTGGTTATAATGTCAAAACCTGATTTATTGATTAACTTCGACAATCGTAATTATGTATATATTTATTTCACCTATTTAAGTCATTTAAAAGTGAAATTAGGAACGTCTGTTTAAGCTATCTGTGTGAAGGGGAACTGAGGATACTGGAATAACATGAACCAGATTCCTGTTGAAGACGATTTTGAATAATACTTGTAAGTAATTTTTTATTCGGTCTAAGTAATCAGTGAAGTCATTCTGAAGAGAAGTAAATAATTGGTGCACTCTCTAAGTTCGTATTCTACTATACCTAACATGATTTTTATTTATTTTTTTAGGAAGAATTAGATCGAAGACTATATTTTGGTGATCCAGACCAAGTATTTAGTGTACTTTAGAAATTAAGACATTATAATACTTTTGGTAACAATGACTACTTTTCTTTCAAGTAGATTAAGTATAGCGAAACATTTTGTGTTGCGTTATAAAACATAGTGATGATCAGATTCTCAATATATCTAACAATGAACCATTTATCAGGTGAATAATTTTTTCAATTTCATTTTAGTCGCCTTAAAGTAATGTAATATGATTATATAATTGATATTTTTATAACATAGTTTGCAGATATGTGTTTATCATAACTTTAACCCCGTAGATCAGACCAGAAAATATATCTATCAAATTTAGTTGTCTTTCGCGAAAAATACTATTAAATTTAAAGTAAATTTTTGTTTGAGGAAATAACTTTGTGAAATCCTCTTCATTTCCCTAGGATCATTTAATAACTAAAGAAAAGACATTTCCTCTGCATTCGTACCTTTCCTTTAGACTTTAAATGTTATATAATGTGTGTATTAAACAAATGCGTTTTGTATACGTACATATATAAACATTATATTTATATAATGTTGAAAACTTATACGTCATACGCATATACAATATACTACTATGTTTTATATATAGTCTGTTGCTCCCGAGTACTAATGTATCCCTCATAAGAATTTTTGGTACCATGTATTTTCATTTTACTATTTATAAATAGACAACAAATAAGGGACATTATTTTCCTTCATTACTTGATGTACATGTTCTTCGCGATAAGGGTGTGGCGAGCGCAAGTATTAATATTCTTTTATTACTCCAGTTAGATGATAGCTGTGATAAGAAAATGTTCGCTAAGAGGTAATATCAGCCGTAGCTTCATTAATGGTGCCAAGGGGAAAAAGTAACGTTAAGACCACGCTATACGCTTAGATTGTGTAATGAAGAGTATTAAAATTTAAAAATTGAATATTGAATCAATTTACATTTTCCCCTCATAGGATCTGCTGAGAAAGGAATTTTTGAACACGTGTTATTTTAGTGTATTGAACTTGTTACTTATATGTAAATGAAATTTATAGTTTAACTGAGATAGCAAAGGCACCTGCATTATGTCATAATGAAAGCCTTTAAAGAGTGTTTTGAAATAAAGTTTTCTGTTGTTGTTGTGGTTGAAGGGGGACGAACCACAAATGGAAAATGGTAATTTTCATATTTTTCTCGTCTCTGAGAAAGGTGAAAAAATGACTTTGTTGCGGTCGAAAATCTCTTACATTGTGTATTTTAAACAGAAATGATAAATCGACAAAAAGTAATGTTTAAACAGTATATTAAACCCCAAAATTCTTTTCGTCTTCCCGTTTCAAGTTATTAATTCTTAATGAATTGTAAACAGTCTAAATCAGTATAATTTTGGAAAAAGATACGCTATCAATAACTCTTTCTCAAATGCCTATATTCCAAATTACAAACGTCATATTGCACTTTCTATTAAAATTATTGTGATACATTATTTGTTGTTGTTGTTGCTAATGCCTCATGGTTGGTTGGAGGTTCCATTCACCAGGACCTAATAGCCTATTGGGCTGAAAAGGGCGGCTCCTGTTTCGAATTAGCACCACAAGGGTCGGAGTCCGACTTGGCTAAATGACCGGTCAAGAAATTTTGAAGCCAGTCAAGTGACGAGACCGAAACGCTTGACCCCGCACCTCCGGAGGTAAATTTGAGAACTTGATGGACATCGAAGCCACGACCTATTTTACGTGCCCCGGCCACCATTAGTTAACACGGCGGTGGATTTGCAGCGACGAGCATCGAACCAGGGACGTTCAGATCACTGGCCCGCTGCTCTTGCCAACTGCACCACCGCGCCCTCTGATAAAACTACAATACGTGTTTTCGTGAATATCGCTCGAATATGCTATTTCAGTGTATGAAGTAGCCATTTATTTTGGATTTGACTCTAATTTGAAAACTTTTTTTTGTTTCGATTTCACCGTCGTTTATGAAAATTTTTAATATTTTTGCTTTAAAACAAAATTTTAATTTGCGAAACAAATTCTGTATAGAGTTTCTAATGTGTTAGCAACAAATCCCAAAGAGCATTCAAAAGCATTAAAGCAATAAGAACTTACAAACATTTCGTAAAGGATCTTCTTGGTTTATTTGATTTCAGTAGTATAATACAATAGAAAGTACACAAAACGGAGAAAATTGCATTCTGGGTTTTCAATTAGAAGAGACGATGCATATTTTATGCTACACATATCTTACAATATGTATTATATGTATCACTATCTAAGTAATGTAAAATTTTCAAAAGTGTCTATCCTTAAATTCACGTATTCTCTTTTCTGCTTTTGGCTTCCATTTCTAAAACAGCAAAGCGACAAAATCTC
The DNA here is from genome assembly GCA_907164885.2 of Dolomedes plantarius. Lineage (NCBI taxonomy): Eukaryota > Metazoa > Arthropoda > Arachnida > Araneae > Dolomedidae > Dolomedes > Dolomedes plantarius. The sequence continues at coordinate 38,006,001 of OU015494.1, read as the reverse complement.
ATGAACAAAGCCCATGGCATTTGTTAAAGTTTTTAATATAAAAATAACAAAAATTGAAAAAATCCAAAAAACTTTACAAAAATCTAAAGTAATAGGCTGCAATGTATAATATCATAATGTATTAATAAAAGAACTCTTAGAGTTCTAATAATTCCATAAAAATTAATTAAGCATACAGAAAGTTTTAAGACTGATAGTACATATTAAGTTGCATATTTTAATTGCATTGAAGATTCTTTAGTACTTTCTTTATATTCCTTTCGAAACCCGAAATGCTCTATCTTCACTTAGATAATTTTCTTTAAAGTATGATTCCTTATTTAAAAAAATTATAATTGAATAATAGTTTTTAGAGTCTGTCAAATAATCATGTCAATAGTCTATTTCATAGAAAACACATTATACATTTATTTTTTACCGTACTAATTTTAGACATGAATGTGCGTTATTCAGGCTTGATTCCTAATATAATAAATAGTTGTAAATATAATAAACACAAATTTTATTTCTTTTTAAATATATTTTGTACCTTTTGAGATTGTAAAAACATATTTTTAGTCATGATTGACGCAGTTTCATCTGAAATTCCCATAAATCGTAAGACTTGCCATTTAGCGTAAGCATCCTATTTATAATAGGACATATTATAGGAATATCATATAATAATAATAGGATATATAATAGAAATAAGATTTATTTTAATGGGAAAGTATTCTATTTATATTGGTTTTTGGATAGTTTTAAAAGCTAAGATCACGTCTCTTGAAGCACGAGGGCCAAATTAACCGGAACCTGCTTCTGAGAGCCAGTTATGCACAACTATCAGTACTTGTTCCTGCCACAGGCTTCAAGCCAATAGACTCTGTATTCTAGAAAAATAAATTATGTAATCTCATTAAATTTTCAAAATCTCATTAAACCACCTAGAGGGCATAAATAGCGTTTCATTCTTACTAATGTCACTTAAACTGAAATCCATTACATTCACAATTCGATAAGAACTACATTAAGTAAATTCTTTTACATGAAATTAAGAATTGTTTGCTTATTGGTCATAAATTTGGATACATATATTACCGTTTAGTTACTGTAAAATAGCAAACTAATTCAAGGTACAACAAGCTATAGATCCTAGTAAAATTAAAATTTCTTCCCCCATACTGTCTATGGAGTAATGTCTGGAACGTTAATTAAGTCGTCTGGCCCTAAACGTTTCTAAACTGAGAAACATTTGGAAAGCTAGCATTTTAAGCAAACTCTTGTCACAAGAATCGAATAATCATCTGCAGAAGTTATATAAAATATCATTTATAATATTAAAAATCATTGGACAAAAATTTTAACAAATATCGTATACACACACCCTTAATACTTTGGTGAATAGCATTCTTCGATCGTGAAAAAAGAATGTTTAAAAAAAGAAAACACACATATTCCTCTCGCGTTTACTCTATTATCTAATACAGTAATACGTTATAGTTCCCATAATTAACTGTTTCATGAGTGTTTAATTTATATGAATATTTAAGTATTAAGCACATACAAATCTGTGAGAAATTCAAATTAACTAACAGTGGTTACTTTTGCATAATGTTAGGCAGTGCTAGATTTCTAGAAATAGAGGTGCCGGAACGGTAACCTTCCGGGGAGTGTGTGTGTGGGGGGGGGGGGGGGATTCCAAATTATTGATAAAGAGAAGTACCTAAAGAGAGGTACCGGAACGCCGTTCCGGCTCGTTCCGCCTCAGCATTAGCCCTGGTGTTAGGGTTTAGCATTATTTTTATCGTAGAACTTCTCATAAGGCGTTCACATTCATGTGCTCTGCGGGGGAAGCCCGTGATTTATGGGCACTGCGTTCTGCTCCTATCCTGCGATTGAGCGGTCCTGGGACAGAGCATCAGAGCAAAGGTCACGCGGGTCAAATGGTGTCAAGCGGAGTTGGGGGCAACAGATCAAAGAAACTCGAGGGACCTCGGGGGCGGGAATGGGGGGGAGGTTCTAAATACCGTGACTAATGTGTTGACAGGAGTCGGGGAATACTTCCTGCAAAATTCTCTGTATGAATGTGGATGTACCATCACGTTGTTTGCTTTCAAAATATGCAGAGAAGCCATTTTCAGCAATAGGGAGGTGAAAATAGCTAAATCTTTTCGAAGGCAAACTACAAACAGCCCTACAGCCCTCCTACAGCACGGCATCTTACAATACTGTTTCGCTCTAACACGATAAGATAAATTGCGGAACCCTCGTATAACACTGCAACCTGTAATACGGTTTCGCCCCAACAAGATAAAAAAAAATTGCGAAAACTTTGTACAACACTGTACTTCTATAGCACTAGATAGCATGATTTTTGTTTAACACATTTGTATAACTCGCATTGTCGAACTATTGTCGAACTTGTATAACTCGCATACAAAAGGAGATCAGATTGAGAAATAATTATTTTGTAAAGGATAATAAGATCTACACTCTTCTAACCAAAAATACGCACCTGGAAGATTTAAATCCAGTTTTATCTATACACAATATTTCATTCCTCTTTTGCAGACTTCTGAATAAACGATATTATTTCTTTCAGGAAACAATTCATATCTCACTGAAAAGTATTCAGGCATCCACAAAAAGAACTGAATGTCAATATTTTATCAATATTTTATTATACTTATGAATGCTTAAGAAAGTCTTATTTGACGAGTAGAAATGTTTATGAAATTTAAACGTGTCAAAATTAGACAATGAAGAAAAGCTGTTAAATATTTTACGAGTATTATTCTGCAGCTACCAGTTAACTATACACTAAGTCCCCGACTTAAGCGATTGATTCGTTCCAGAACATTCCGCGAAAGTAGAAAGCGAGTAAGTGGAAATTTACCATCATTGACCTTATCGCCTTATTTGTGCTTTAAATTTTCAAAAATACTTAACGCTTTCGCTTGTATCATCTCAAGACTTATTGGTATGCGTTTGTTTTGGAGCTCTTCAATCGAAATTTATCAAGAATTTCTACGTTGTTTCTGGTAAAACACTTTTTGGTCTTCGAAATTATCGTCGTATTAAAGATGAAAATTACAAACGCGTATCTACGAATCCGCGTAACTCGAGGCCTTACCGTAATAAACAAATTTTGAATTTTAAAAAATTGTTATTTTAACACCAGAATTTAATAGGATTTATATTTGTAAACATGAAAATACTGAATTATAATAAAATAGTAAACACTGTAAAGAAAAAATTGAATTGAATCCATATATTTTTTCTATTTTCAATGCGTTTTATGACTATCTAAGAATAAATAATAAAAAAATTATTTACGAACCAAGCCCTAGTCATTAAATATTATTTAATGTCTATTCCAAATTTTAGCTTTCCTAACATAGATCAGCATCTTCCTTTAACTTATATACTATGACAAATTAAATTAAAAACTACACTAGACCTCTAGCCAAGTGCCGGGCATTTCTTTTCCCGGTACTGTTAGTACATTTCCTCAACCCCGGCCCGTCAATGATCGTATTCTAGTTAGGGACTACCATTATCTAGGCATCAAAACATCTATACCCAACACAATACAATACCATATGACGGCCCCATTCACTGCTGTAGTAATAACCAGCCCTATGTAAAGCGCAGGCTTAATCAAGTAATGGAAACCTCCAAAAACCACTCGTGCTCCTTGGTTATATCAAACTTGCCAATTTAAAACACTTAGAATCAAGTGGGAACTAAAGGACGTACCCTAATCCATGAACTGCCAAGATATGTTTACAATGCTGAGATCTAACCAATTAAAACATTGTAACCCCTGGTGGTCAAACAAGGAAATACCATTTTATGTAGGCCTGAAGGGAGGACGCCGGCCCCTCTTCTTGTTCTCTTAGCTTAACTCTGTTACCATGTAAAGTTATACTTGCTGCTACGTTGTCGCTAACTCCGATCGGATATAGTCGTCAAATCGTGCTCGTAATATCATAAAATATCTGTGACATGACGTCTGTGTGTGTCTTCTTTACTCGGCCACGACTAACAATCCACTCTGATTATGACACACACACACACACCTAGTCTTCCCATAAATACTGTTACAACTTCGGAATGAATTACGATGCATTTTGAAAAATCTTTTAATAACCATATGATACAGCTTAGATGCAAAACCTGCGAACTGAAAGCACCGGCTGTTTTTTAAAATGACTAATATTAGCCTTCACAAAATTCTTTGTGTCTCTGAGGCCGTTCATCAATAAAATTACCCAGAGTCTCTAGTGGAAAAGATACAGCAGCTCACACAAGGAGCGCTTCTTATAAGTTTACAATATTTGACGCTTATGGCACGCGATGCCCTTATCCCCCATCAAAGCTTGTATTCTTAGGGGTTGAGATCTGGACTCCTAGTTGGCCAAAACAGCTGGCGAGATGAAGTCGAGCACATTCGTCTGAAGCCACATCTGAGTGGACTTAGCCTTGAGGGCAGGCGCTGAATTCTGTTGGAAGCTCCACGGCCGATTTTTGAAGAAAGTACTATTCAAATAGGCATATGTTTTCCCACCTTTCTCACAAAAATGCAGCTCCGTGGAAGTGTCGGTGTAGCTCCCCCTCCCCCCGAACAATAACTGAAGAAGGAGGATGACCCTTAATGATCTTAGGGCTTTCCCCGGATCTCAAACGCTTTGGAATATAAGCTTTAGAGAGTATTGAGGGCATGGCCCTGCCATGAGCGCCATTCCACTTGAGGCACTCCTTTGTGTGAGCAGTTGCAGCTTTTCCCAGTGGAGGCACATAATAATTCTATGATGAATGGCCTCAAAGTACTGTGAAGGCTAATGGTAGACATTTTGAAAAAATGATTGGTGTTTTATGTTCGCAGGTACTGCACGTGTGTTATATTAGATGAATGATAAAATAGCTTAAAAATATATTTGTAATCATTCCAAAGTCTGTAACAGTATTATGGGAAGTTCCGGTAGTATTCGCCTTCCGGCAAGAGTAACGGGACAACACGAAATGGTCATTTCGAGAAAACTCATACATTTAAGTTAAGCGTCTCACAAGAGTCAGTGTATTAGTTAGGCTTGCGACCTCACTCGGCATCTATTGTAGCTAGAGATGTCCGGTACCACGAAATGAAACTTGGAAAAGGTGAACCCCGACGTAGAGACAACTCAAAAATGGCTATTTTTTGAGCTGTCCCGTACTCCGTATGAATCCTCCTATTATATAACTCTTATTTCTTTGCAATATTTTAAAAACATCTTTTATAACATTTATGAAACATTAGTGTTTTTGATTTTATTTATTATTTCTTCATTGATTTGAGATTTCTGGAAAGGGCACTTCCTCTATATAGCAGACGGAATCACGATTGGCATGTGGGACGCTTAGTATTATTAGAAGGAGCTCCGTTCCTAGTAATAGATAACTGTTCCTGGAAATTTCTACTGTACCAGAAAATCTGCTGAAAAGCATATACTCTCATACCATTATTTAACCTTCAACTACGTAATATACTCATGAGGATTCAAAACCGTACAATTTGTCAATTTACATTGTAAAAAGTAGTGTCTAGGTAACTTGTGAAGAATACAAAGTTCTAGAAGTGTTTTTACTTTAATACTTCAATATAATAAAACAATTTCTTAAGCACTTATAATTTCTAAAATAGATTACAAACCGTTTACATAAATTGATAATATTTTAGCTGGACAAATTTAAATTTTAGCTATGCATTATTTTAATTAATTTTTTATCATCTCTATATGTCTCTATATGTATCATATACTATGCGAAATTTAGAAATCGAAACCTATCTTAGAGGGCAGAGGAGAGAAAAAATGTCTAATGATCAGAAATAAAAATAAAAGCTTCAGCTTCTACGCGAGTCAAGAGCATCCGAAGCTCTGACGAATTATATTTATTGCCTCGTCTCGATGAATTATGACCTCAACCCTTCATATGTTGATAGCATAGCGTGCACGGTAGTTCGGAGAGTTGACCTACTTTTTCCATTCCTCTCTTTCACATGGAAGCTTTTAAGCTATACACGAAGTAGTAATTTTATTGATTTACAAAGGATAAATCTGATATCGAATTTATATAAAACAAAACATGATTAAATTAGATTAATAATTGATCAAATGTCTTTAGAGTATCAAGATTATTAAGAACACAATATTTAAGCATTAAATGCTCTTGGGAATGAGCGAAACAAGTTTTTTTAAATATATTTGAAAAAAACAATTTAAAAACTCGTCGGTTACCACAAAGTTAACGACGAGGCTTACAAAAGTAACCTAAAATCACAAAGGCCTAAAAATCTAGACTGTGCACAAAGTCAGATAGAATACCAAAGGTCTCCTCCTTCTAACAAGATGAGATAAAACAGGCGGCCAACCCTGGAGAGGCCCCTCCAAACTTGTCCTGAAAGCAGATCTACGATTTGCATGCAACTGCAGTGCAGAAGGCTATGTTATCCCTTATCTTCACCATCACCACAGTCCAACTTCCATTTTGCAAATACCAAACCTGAATACGTATCTTTCTAAAATTTCCGTGGCCCATAAAAAATTGAGTTACTTTAAAATCTGTTGAGAATATTTCACTTTAACGATTAAAGACAGTTCGAAAGTATCTCCTTGTCACTGTGCTTTTGAATGAGGCAAGATATCTCCCTGTTCCAGTTTACGACAGTTTTTTCTTTAGGTCGTCCGCATACGGAGCGACTCAAAGGTAACTGAATGATAGCGACTGAAATTGCTTATCGGTTGCAAACTCGTAAGTGATGCGGCTCTGCCCACGGACCGACTCAAAAGTGATGAAATCAATAGTTTGCGACCTGTCATGGAAGGAAGAACGTCATTATTCTGGGCATCATTTTTAGTTAAATTACTATCAGAATTAATTTATTTTAAAAATCGTCACAATAGATTGTCTTTAATCAATCGTTTAAAATGGACTGTATATATGGGCGCACATATTCCATACAACAAAAAACGTTAGAATTTCATTTCACCGCTAGCAGAAGTCACGTGACTCGTGTACGTCACTGGCAGCTTGCCAAAGAGCGGCTGTAACCATAGATGGTAATACTACGCACAATGCAAAGAGAAACTGGCGACTGAAGTTGCTAGCGACCTCTCGACACGTTGAGTTTGCATGCGACTGATTACAAACGCGTTGCTGACGGGTTTGTAACCAGTTGCGCCGTTGTGCGTGGCTCCATTCAATTACATAGGTTACGACTCATCACGGTATGGTTTGTGATTGGAGTCGGTTATCGTTTCTTTTGAGTTGCTCCATGTGCGGACGGCCTTAGAGATAAACTAACTGAACAAATTGCTTCCCATTGCATCACAACACGGGGCAATGTAGAACATCAGTCGTATCGACGAAAAGCACATTTTAAAGGATGCAGCATAATTTTCATAATTGGGAGAAGTAATTCACAACTTGGCACAGGGTTCTTTTAGAGCACCGGTGAGCATTAAGTCGATCGCGATCGACCGGTGAACCACCCAGACATTTTGGGGTGACCGCCTTACTAAGACCTAAGTACGCGCGCCACTAAAAGAAACATATTTCTGGAAACACCGACGCGATTGCTTTAAATGCGATTTTTAAAAGAGTAAGTTTTTTATTCTTGTAGTGTATGTAAGTAAGTACATATTCCGTATTTATTATTAAGTAATAATAAATATTGTAGACCGTTATTTTTTAGGTCCCCACACCTACGTCACGGGTGGACCGCATCACCTTGAAAAATTAGAAAGTAGTCGTACCCTGGAAAAGTCTGCCCACCCCTGTTTTAGAGTAACGAAAAGGCACGAATCGCTAATACAGTTTCCAGGATTGAAGCACAACATATTTTTAGTAGCAAAATTTCACGATTGGAAGTAATTCAAAATACACTGAGACGTTGTGGGAAGGTGAAGAAAGCGGAATAATTTTATGCTGTAATAAGTGACACATAGAATAAAGGAAAAATAGGCCGCGTAAATAGGCCAGACGTCGCACTAATTTTCTTTTAATACTTTTGGATTGGTTAAGACACGAGAAATTTCCTTTTTATGGAATTTCGAAACATTAGCTATCCGCTGAGGTGATTACATTGCATAAATTTCTTGTACGTAAATTTTCATTTGAGGATTCGTAAATCACAATTATAATTCACACTCGAAAATCGTCCATCCCGGACAGGAAAATAATCCTGTCGGCTTTATGTGATGATAATCACAATGGGAATGAATTTAACACACGGGCATTCCTGCGAAGAACTATTGGAGGATGCAGTCCGCACGAGGGTGTACCACCATACACATGCAGTCGCTCGTTGGGTGATGAGAGAAACAGACATGGAGCCAGAGAAGAGAAACACAAAGATGGGTTTATTTATCAGAAGGCATTTTAGTTGCAGTGGCCACTGGACTTGCCTACGTCCATGCAACAGGGACGTGGTTCGGAAAAGCTTTTTTACATGACAAAGTTAAGAGAAGAGCCGTCGCTGTCCGCGGACTTCTGGCGTCCGTGGGCAGCAGATCTGACAGCAACGAGAGTTTGGTGCGAAGAGAGAGAAGTCTTCTGTTCAGGCTAATATTAAATGACTGGTTGGTGATCTTTCCACCAGGGGGCCTAAATTATTTATTTTTAAATTGGACGAGTTTAGTCTCGTGGAGTTCACGTGTCCAAGTCTGGTTCTCCCGGGGATTAATTAATTGCTAGATCACGACGCTGATCTGCGTTTTACCAAAAGGAAGAATTGGAAACAAGGGACTTTTTTATTATATACAATTTAATGAGGCCTTCGGTTTCGGACCAGATATAGTGATATATGGAATTCATATATTTCAAATGCCTGCTAGTGCCTGCAGGGCTAATATAAATTATTAAATTACATTACTTTTAGGTACAATTTGCCAAAGGAGGTTTCGGTACCTTTATTAAAGAGAGATATCTTTTAAAGTAATTTAGGAAGACGCGTTTTTTGTTGTACATATATATATATATACTGTTTAATAAATTGCAGACATTCAAAGCGAACTAAAAGTAAAAATTTCTTTCTCTGTTGTAGAACACTAACATTTTTCGTCTTCTTAATAAAATTTTATCAGTAAACCGACGAAATGGAATAATGATTACTTCAATATTAACTGAAGCGTCCTTACCAAAAGTAAATAAAAGGAACAAAATGTGAACTCGGAGCAAAATTTTGTAATTATTATTTAAAACATGAAGTTTAAATTGAAGAAAAAGTATGAAACTATATATAGGCATAAGAATCTAGGTATTTTACAGTTTTCCGGCTTCTGCAAGAAAGAAAACATGTCCGAATGAGATTTTGAGGACAAAGAAGTTAAAAAAGAACCTTTTGTTTGCTTTTTTAATCTTTCAAACAGTTTTGAATTAGATGTTGAAAAGGCGAATGCAGGAAATTTATGTCGCATTCAGTTGTATAAACGCTCTTTTAAAGAGCTTTCAAAACACGAAATCCTATAACTGTTTCTAAGAATGAAAAACTGGTGTTGCTGACTCTTACGATTTAAAAAAAGAATCCTTAGGATATGGAAGGGCAAAAACCAGATGCGAGAAATAAAATAATACGCAGTAGTAAAATATTGTATTAAGTCAAAAAACTCTCCTATGATTTGTGATTACAATGTAATTAACTCAAAATTGTGTATTGTTTTCTTTTATAAGTTCTTGTGTGTATGTGACAAATTTTAAACAAAAATATTTGAAATCCTAAAGCTTATAAAATATAGTTAAGATGTAATGCTATGAAAGATAATGTGACACTTGCATGAAGATAATGTGACACTTGTACTTATATGTTTACATTCTTTTAATATGAAATTATATTCTGTATATAAAGCTTGTGACGCTTCGTTTTCCTTATTTCACAAGAAAAAAATTGTAATAAATCTATGGTGCCCGGTATAAATGGCTTAGTTAAAAAAAAGTGATATTTAGATATTTGTGAGTACTGATAAAAAAAAAATTGACTTGTATAAAAGGCACAAGTCTATCAATTTTGTATACAAAAGTACATTTCTTTGTACAAAAGACTCAAATCGAAATTATTGTTCTACGATTGGTATAAAAGCCAATAACTTGGTATATTTAAATTACTGTTTTTGATGTTAGCTCTTTATACGGGGCACCATAGAAATATTTCTATAAGGAAATTAACATTAGTATTAATGATAAATATTATAATTATTTAAGTATCTATTTACTGATATAAAAATAATGTAAATATGTTAACTAAAGGAATATCGCATGGGTACTGAACTATGGAAACGATTTCGCTCAAATCCTAATAAAAATAACGTTTAAAACTATAATGTGTATTAAGCTAAAAAAGATTTTTTTACAAAAATCTAGAAAATATGTGTAATAATCAATTAAATTGTCATTGACAATTCTGTTGAATCTTTCCGCAGAATTAAAAAGGTATTCAATCATAACATTGAAGTCAAATTGTTTCATTAAGAATGTTATGATTACTCTATCTCTAGATTATAAATTGTAATAAATATTATACCAAAATATTATACTAATCAAAATTACGAAAACTATGTATTCATACGAGTCCTATATAGAAATGTGTATAGAACGTAGTTACATACTGATAAAATTGCATATTCCTGAATGTTTTTCAAGTGTTTCTCTGTTTGCACGAGCACGCAGAAGTGTTGCAACACGACGCGCCATGGACTCGACTAATGCCTGAAAGTATCCTGGAGGCAATTCACACCATGAATCCTGCAAGGCAGTCCACAAATCCATAGGAGGGCGAGGGGTTGGAGATCTCTTCTGAACAGCACGTTGCAAGTTATCCCAGATATGGTTAATTATGTTCATGTGTGGGGATTTAGGTGGCTAATGGAAGTGTTTAAAGTCAGAAGAGTGATCCTGGAGCCACTCGGTAGCAACTCTCGACGTGGGAGGGGGGCTGTATTTTCCTGCTGGAACGTGGGAGGAGGGCTGTATTGTCTTGCTGGAATTGTCCAAGTCCATCTGAATGCACAATGGACATGAATGGGTGTAGATGATCGGACAGGATGTCACCTGTTAGAACAGGAGGTCAGATCAGGACAGGATGTACCCGTCACCTGTCAGAATCGTCTCTAGACGTATCAGGGGTCCCATATCACGACGATATTAGGCACACGCACAATACCGTCACAGAGGCTTCACCAGCTTGAACAGTTCCCTGTTGACATGTACGGCCCATGGATTCATGAGGTTGTCTCCATACCCGTACACGTCCATCTGACCGATACAATTGGAAACGAGACTCGTTAGACCAGGCAACGTATATCCAGTCATTAACAGTCCAATGGAGATGTTGGCGGGCCCAGACGAGGCATAAAGCTTTGTGCCCTGCAGTCAAGAACGGTACACGAGTAGACCTGCGACTCCTAAAGCCCATAGCAATGACAGTCCGTTGAACAGTTCGCCCGCTGATATTTGTTGATGCTCTAGCATTGAAATCCTAAGCATTTTGAAGAAGTGCTCCACGTCTAACTCGTTTAGGGATTCTCATCAGTCGCCGACGGTCCCGTTTATTCAAGGTCTTTTTCCGGCCACACCGCTGTCGGAGATTTGATGTTTTACAGTATACCTGGTATTCGCGGTACACTCGTGAAATGGTCGTTCGTGAAAATCCAAATTGCATCGCTACCTCGGACATGCTATATCACATCTCTCGTGCGTCGACTATAAAGTCACGTTCAAAGTCACATAAATCGTGATTACCTGCCATTATAGCAGCAGGAACCGTTATAACAGCTTCGCCAAACACCTGTTGTCATATATAGGCACTGCCGACAGCATCGCGTTACGCTGATTGGTTGCATACCTCCGTTATTTGCATACGCACGCCTGTACCAGTTTTTTTTTGGCTCTTCTGTATTTGATAATTAAGCATCTCTCAACTCACTATCATTAGTTACATTTATTTCAAGTTATCAGTCCAGAGGTATATTTAAGCAAAAGATAGTAACCCCATCCCACTCCGTTTCCAAGAAATACTTTGCTACCCATAAAGTGAGAACATAGGATTGAAATGCTTGCAGTTTTTACGCATTTCTACTTTTCGCATGCATAGACCTTTCGGGCGATTGATGATGTTAGTTATCAATCGCCCGAACCCCAATCGCACAACCCCCATCTCGAGTTGTGCCTATAGTCAAGAATTTTCTAAATCGGGCCCTGATTGTTAGTGCAAATGGGAAGAGTATCAGCAAGTAGGAATCTATAAGAATGGAAGAGGGTGAATCATTATCACCATCATAAATAAAACATTATTGGGAAAAAGTATCATTTATAGAAATATTGTGAAGCTACAGAAATTCTACCGTTAGCCCAAAAATTTAGCGATCAATATTTTTTTGTATTTTGAGCTTCAAAGCTATTGTGAGATTTTGCTTTCATTTAGGAACCCCATATAATAAAGTTAGACCTAATTATTAGAGTAAAATATTCTTTTAATCTTTATCAGTTGCCACTGCTTAAATTAAATATGCACATTTTTATAGCTACGGATTTTTTTAAGCTTTTTACCAGTCTAACAGGAAAAGAAATCACCAGTTTTTGATGATTATGTTCTAACCGGAGATAGGCCGTGCATTCCCTGGAACTTAATGGGAAAAGAATGCAAAGAATCCAACACAGAAAAAATGTATTTTAATGAATGCTTGCATTAGGAGCTAAATTTGTTACTCTCTAATGTGCTGGATTCTGGAGCGTGGGAAGTTGATGACTCGGCAAGATACCCATGCCAATTACTGATTGATTTCGCTTTAGCCTCTTATCATAGCTCCTCATATTTGATGAGGAAATGGCTTTTTTGATAAAAAATTTCTTTGCTATGTTTCCGACATCTGAAGGGGGAGGAGGACCTTTGACTTGTTGCAGATTTGCACAAAGTTCAAGCTTATAAATTATATACTGTGATAAGATTACTCGCGAAGGCTTTTCAGAAAGCTGTTTAAGAGATAAATTAATTGGATATGTTTTCTAGCCTTATTACATTTCATAGGAGATTCTTGTATGACAGATTATGTCATTTGAAGATAAAAGCCAAAAATCTTTTGTGTGATTCTTATAAAAAATAACGTGGCGAAATAATACAAGAAACTGCTACAGATATTTAAATTATGTAGAAAACTTTTAAGTTAAGCTACAAAATACAGTTGTGTCGATAAATTTATGACTGCATTAGTTAATACTCATAGATGATATTTAATTATAAGCTATAGGTTTGAAATAAAAATACATGAAGTAGTGCTAATGAGAAATCCCGTAAAACCCTGCTGCTATTTTTTATAGCTATTCTTTTAGAGAAATTGGACCATGTGTTTAAATTACATGGCGATAAAAATATTTGTATCTTACAGGGTGTGGCAGAATGGACTCCCACATTTCAAAGGGTAATAAAAAACGAATGAAACAATTTATTTAAAAATCTTTCCATTTTCGAAAAGTACTTATAATCTAGTCTATTTCTATTAGGTTTTGAAAAAACATCACTCGGGTGTCGCTCGTTATTTGCGCCACACTACCGAAGCTGTTCTCAAAAGTTTCCCATTACTCTATTGGTCATCTCTGGGGAAATAGCGGCAACTTTGTAAGGTATACATAAGATTCGATTCACAAGAATCGAACTTTTGAGTAAATGAATTAAAGAAGATGCTTGAGATATGCTAATTTCGGCATACGCGCTTGGTATAAATACCAAGCAGCTTCATTAAGTTAAGAAGGTTGTTAAAGTTGATAGATTAGCGTGAGGGAGCTACGAGGTAAGCAGCTCCAGGTGTTAACCGGCGCTAGTGCTTAGGGGGCCCAAAGTTTACGTGGCAGAACTGCTGGTTTGACTCTCTAGTTTGTGAGTATTGCCAAAGTGTATTTATATTGAATGCTAATATATAATCCGTACAAGTAGTACGTATGCTTATTGCTGTAAAAGCAAATTCTATATGTGCAACGAATTCAATAAACATTATTTCATGTATAAACTGTGTTTGTATCAAATTCAAATAGAGTGCCTCTAAGTAAACTCTACAGTGGCGCCCGAAAGTTCATATATATCCTGGTTGTTCTCGTTACATTTATAACGAACAACATATTTGATGTTTGAACTTTATACTGTGTTATATTCTGATATTGATAAAATTGTTGCAAGTACTTATATACTATTTGAAAATGATTGTTGTACAACAAAACCCTGCTGGAAATTTTCCTTGGGTAATTATGGTTCAGCATTTTGCGCCATTCGAAGCCACCTTCAATGGCGGCCCCTCAAGCCAATTCCTAAAGAAAATTGAGCATTACTTTCAGCAACAATGCCCCCCAGAGGGAGATAAACTTAAAATTGCTCTAGCGGCTTTAAGAGGTAGTGGATATCAGTGGTACACGTGTATGCAAAGCAGTAATCTGATTTTTGACTATTCGTCATTCAAGCAACAGTTTCTTAGCGCTTTTCCCAAGACCTTTAATCAAAGTCAAATAGAAGCGAAAATTTATTCGATAAGGCAACGTGAAGGTCAGTCTGCGTTAGATTTTGCTATGGAAAAGATTTCCAAGTGTGAGGAATATTTAGAAGGGATGGCGGAAGCGATAATCTTAAAAATAGTTATCCAACGTTTGAATCCAAGTGTTCAAGATTTTTTGCACAATCAAAATATTACAAGCAAGGCTACACTCCGTCAAGCTTTATCTAAACACTAACATAGGCATTTCTTCGCTACCCCTTATCTTCACTCAGGTACAATAAGTTTTATTACCCCCCACCAAAATTTTTCGCGAGTTTCAAACCAACAGCGAAACCAGTATCGCGGGCGAAATAATAGAAGCTCACGGCGTTACAATGAAATTAGTGCACTTAAAGTAAATAATATGCAAGCATCTTACGTGCACTAGCAAGTTGATTCACATGATATGGTTCAACCTGTTGAAACTGTGTGGTCAAATGTATTAACTTGTCCGAGCAGTTATCATTATTTTGAGAATAGTGAAAGTCGGGGTATTTTTGTGGCTTATAATGAAAGTGAGTCTAGCTGGAATAATGCGGTAATTCCAGTACAAATTTCTGAAAATAGTGCCTATACTAATGCTAGTGGTTTAGAAAACAATATCTTCTGATACTTGTATTAATGCTATACCTGATATTTTAGATGATATTCACACATCTGTTAATGAAGGAAATTTAGTAGATGACGAAATATGTGTTACGGAAGTTAGTGAATACTTATTAGTTGACGATAATAAACATGCTTTACACGATAGTAGGAACTCGCTAGGTAATGATGTTATCGTTTCAAGTTTCCATCCGAATGAGGATGCTGTAGGCCAGGATGATAATATGGTTTTAAATAAAGTACATGAAAACCAGACTGAGAATCAGGATGAAAAGTTGACACATAGTTATACTGTAAGTAGTTTAGCTGATGCTTCGGAAGTTATACACGTAGTTTGCATTGAAACGCACGAATACGAAAAGCTTAATCTTCCCAAAAATGAAGCAGTTTTAAAGAATTTAAATGATAACGATTCTGATGTCGCAAGTTTCAAAGAGACTTTTTCTTCAAAAGAGGATAAAACTAAAGTTAAGGGGGATAAAAAACGTGAAAAAGCGCCTTCAGGTTCCAGCATTAAAACTGCTAATACTGAAGTAATTAAGTCGGTAAACAATAGGTCGTATAAACACCAATGCCAAAAACAGAGTCAGGTTGTTGAAAAACTTGAAACAAGCAGCGAACTAAATTGTAAACGTATCATAAAGGGCGAGATAAAGCCAGTAACTAAGCGCGTTGGTGCGGCGTATAAGTTTGAAAAAATAGAATCTGCATTAAAATCTAATGCCTATACTCTAAAAAGTACGGAGAAAAGTAAAGTGTACACTACAAAACCTCCATTAAAGGATGAACGTGGCACACATAAGGTACACAAGGTTATCAGAAGGAAGAATTACAGTTTTAAAGGTCCTTTGCATAAGTACAGGAAGCGGAAGATATCTGCCACCCAGCTGCCAAAAAGCTGCTTGAGGTGACTGCATACGTTCGGAGCCAATTTTTAAAAAAAATTGTTTTTTTAAGGATTTTTTGGTCTTTTATGGTAAAATAGCATTTAAAAAAAATTTAAAAAACTTGCCTGTAAATACCATACTTTTTTATAAATTGGTCAATTTGAAGTAATTTTTAATGAAATTTAGCTAAAACGCCTATCTCTCTGCACAAAATTCTAATACTACTATTTTAATTTCCTTCTCATACATGATACATATAACAGTTATCTTCAAAATGACCCCCAATCTAAGAGAAATTTTAAAATGCAAAAATAATACAGACAATTTTATGTTCCAATATGAAAATTTTCCCCAATTCGTCATTCCTTTCCTTATAAAAACAGCCCCAAACAAAAAACTATTTATTATACATCAATTATTGTGCGTCATCTCATTAGCAATAGCATCTAAAACATTTCCTGAAAATTTCATCAAATTATATGCATTATTATGTGAGATATCATGATAAAGGTAGAGATTTGTTCTAAAAAACATAATTCTGAGAAAAACGCATTTAAAGTTTTGATGCACTTCAATTTTGTATCAGACGATGCTTTTAAAAATAGCTATAACTCTGCTTCTAATTAATGTACAATGAAAATCAAAACGGTTTTGAAAAGAGAAAAGATTGAATTACAAGATTATTGCAAAAAATAAAATTGACCAAAATAGTCAAAAAATGGCATTTTCAACGTAGGCAGTCACCTTGAGATATGCTAATTTCGGCATACGCGCTTGGTATAAATACCAAGCAGCTTGATTAAGTTTAGAAGGTTGTTAAAGTTGATAGATAAGCGCGAGGGAGCTACGACGTAAGCAGCTCCAGGTGTTAACCGGCGCTAGTGCTTAGGGGGCCCAAAGTTTACGTGGCAGAACTGCTGGTTTGACTCTCTAGTTTGTGAGTATTGCCAAAGTGTATTTTTATTGAATGCTAATATATATTCCGTACAAGTAGTACGTATGCTTATTGCTGTAAAAGCAAATTCTATATGTGCAACGAATTCAATAAACATTGTTTCATGTATAAACATAGGGGAGGGGCGGTTGAAATGACTCGTCAAACAGGTTTCAAAGAAGACGGTTAGTAGTTGCTTATAAGACAATACGCAGGTCATTTTTGAACGTTTTCCCCGAGTGAAAAAATTTTGCACACTAATTTAAGAAATCTTAATTGAAAAAAAAACCAGTAAGAATGTAGAAATGAAAATGAGAGAATACAAGACTTAAGTTGCACTATTTACGCATCCTATCGGAAAAAACATTTCCAAAGTGCATTTCAAAATTTTTGGGAAGAAATTTCATTAGATAAAAAATATCCCCTTTGTGGAAAAACTAACAAAACCTGTGATGCCAGCCAGGGCCAAGCCGATCCATCGTGGCACCTAAGGCAAGTTTTAAAAACGACGCCTTTTCGAATTTCCAGAGAAGCTCTTAATGTTGTTGTTTCCAATCCCCCTGGTGTAGGAAAGCCTATACCAGAGGTGGGGAACCTTTTTTACCATTATATGCCACATGTACACTGCTGGCCACTGTAAATGCAACACCCTGAAGGAAACATGCAAATAACATGAAATTTACAACATGCATTAGCGGAGGTGAGGTATGCAAATGATTAGAATTTCAGAGCAGACGCACATCACGCGCGCCTGTGGCGCCACTTCAAAGTGCTATTTAAGGCTTGGAGATTTCGACGATTTCAAGTTCGGCAATTGTGTTTTTCTTGCGGTTTCTTCAAAGAAACGATCAATTATGCCTCGTCGAAAACAGCGATCATCTTTTGATCAAGTATCCGAGTTCGACAGAGGAAGGATAGTGGCCTACCGAGATTGTGGATTATCTTTCAGGGAAATCGGTAGTGGTGTTTAACGAAACCATACAAATGTAATGTGGATATGTGATAGTTGGATGCAGGAGGGTACGACGGACCGGCTTGTTCGATAGCATCCACCTCAGCGCACCACTTCACGTGATGACAGGCAAATTGTGCGCATGGCAGTGATGGATCGCTCAGTCACATCACGAACCATAGCACAGCACATGCAATCTGTAACGCATCATCCAGTGTCTGCGCGTACCATACGACGCCGTTTACAGCAGAGTGGTCTGTCCGCAAGACGTCCATTGATTTGTCTACCCTTGACGCAGAACCACAGACGTGTCCGCCGCCAATGGTGCGATGACAGAAGGATGTGGACGGCAGAATGGAATGAAATTGTCTTTACTGCCGAGTCACGCTTCTGTCTGCAACACCACGATGGTCGCATTCGAGTCTGGAGACACCGTGAAGAGAGGATGCTGAACAGCTGCGTTATGCACCGCCACACTGGTCCTGCACCGGGTATTATGGTATGGGGCGGAATTGGATATCACTCTCGCACACTTCTGTTACGCATTGCTGGTACTTTAAACAGTCAGCGCTACATCTCCGAGGTGTTGAGCCAGTTGTCCTTCCTTACCTTCAGGGCTTGCCCACAGCCATATTTCAAGAGGATAATGCGCGACCACACGTGGCACGCATTGTCCAACGGTTCTTCGTCAATCGCCAGATTGAATTGCTTCCCTGGCCGCCTCGCTCTCCGGATCTTTCGCTGATAGAAAACATGTGGTCCATGGTTGCTCTACGATTGACCCAGATTCCATCCCCAGCTGCCACAGCAGATCAACTTTGGCAACGTGTGGAAGCTGCTTCGTCTGCTGTACCCCAAGAACTCATCCAAAGTCTCTTTGAATCAATGCCGAGGCGTGTGGCAGCGATGATCTCCAACAATGGCGGCTACTCTGGCTACTGATTTTGGCAGGAACCACACTTCACAGAAGTCTATAAATTTAATCATTTGATACTTGGTCAACATGTTATCTACAAAATAAATTTTGTTGTAATATCTCTTGTCTTTCTTGGTGTTGCAATTTGGGAGGCCAGCAGTGTACATTAGGTAGTAATAAAGGAGGCCGCATAAGTTGATGTATCTATAAATGCGACTTCTATGAAATTATTATAGTTAGGTATAGTTTTAACAATTTGCATTATATAGAAAAATAACAAAAAAATTAAGACCTTATTTATTTATTATTTGACTTAAAAAGTTACAATATAAAATATTTTTGTATTCACATAAGGGTAAAAACTTGTTATAACATTAATCATTAATTATTATTTTTTTATAAAATTAGTAGATTCATAGATACCACTCTAATTTTTTACATTTCACTGTTGGTATTTTTATTTATGTAAGCACACACAAGCACACACACACACACACACACATATATATATTTAAATCTTAATAAACAACTACATATTTAAATACCACTTCAAATAAAAATAATAAAGTAGAAGTATTTTTAAATAATTTTGACATTATAAAGAAATACAATAGAAAAATAATAGTATTAAATTATAAATAACTGACATAGCAACAATTCCTAAAATAATTTTAAAATCCGATGGAAAATTTAAGCTAGTGAAATATTTTCATTTGTTTCTTGCTTGAAAGTAACTGAATATTTGGATCAAGCTTCGTAAAGCGAAGCCTGCGTATATACATTCATGCCGTTCTTTATTTAATTCCATTGATTTGCAAATTGTTGTAATCTATAAAATTAAATATTAATTAATGCAAATGCTAGCTTTTATGAAGGCCGCACAAGAAGATCACGCAGGCCGCATGCGGCCTTATGGCCGCGCGTTCCTCACCTCTGGCCTATACCAAGTCCAAGTGACCCCGCCGGAAAAGAGAAACACAGACAATATCCTGCTCAACCAACAGCTGTCTCAAAGAGACGCAGAGAGGCTCTTGAGTAATGAATATATCACTATTGAAAATTGTCTACATTTTAGGGAAAATATGGATTAAATAGGGAGAAAATTTTTATTCATTTTAAAGAAACATAAAATTTTAAAAATTACAGAAATTAAAAAAAGCATAAAAATTAAATTAATTTGATAATAATTTGTTGGTTAATAAATGTAATAAGCGAGATGTGAATACGCGTCAATCTAAATGAGTAGGACCACGCAGCCTGAATTGTGAGAAGGATTTATGACTGTCAAGCGGCCAGGCGCCGGGGAACAGGGGCGTCGCAAGCGAACAACGCAGGCAATAAAACCATAAAAGTTAAGAAGACAGCAGCTATAAACCAAAGATCAAGATTAGGAAACAGGTGCATGGGATCTGAGAAATTTCCCAGACGAGGTGAGGCGTCCAGTGTAATTAAAATGCAAACATAAAAGTAAGAGCCAACCTATGAACATGGTGGTTCATCCCCCAGCACAATCAAGAGGCGGAGCGAGCGAATCACAAGCCAGAAGACAAGATCCAATCAAAAAAAAGAAACGATATATATATACAGGGCGTGAAGCAATTTGAAAGACCCCGTTATTAAAAAAAATGACAAGAAACTAAGCTGCCACAGGGCCGACAAGAGATCCCCGTATTACAAAAAGAACGACAAATACCCTAAGATGCAACAGGGCCGATGAGAATCCAAATAATACGAAATTGAATGCCCAGCGCGAGCTCCTTACGAAAAAAGAAACAAAAACAACGGAAAAAGCTACTACAAGGACGAGAAGAGAATCCAGTGACGACGTGGAATTGATTGCTTAGCGAAGGTCCGCAAACTACGAAAAAGTGCACTATAAAAAAAATAAGCCGAATCAACTAATGCTACTAGGCCGCTACCTGATGGTGACGCATCCTCTTATAGTGGTTTGAACGCGCAGACGACCGCCGACCAGTGCTGACCAACCCACAGATCGTCATAGAGGTGATCAACGCAAAGCAACATTCGAGGTGTACTCCAAGTTGTCGTCGACCACTGAAATCCCGAACTCTTTTAGTGACGAGATACAGAACTCTCTTGATCTCTCTCTACGAACTGTAGTGACCGACAAATATTACACGAACTGTGGTATTCAAGTGGTGGAGACGAGTGCATCCGATAGCGACAGCAGCCCCATGGATGAGCATATTTGCTAATACAATTTCTTTCACATCTCTACTTATTACATATTTGCCTCGACCTAGAGTCGGCATTGCTGAGTATGTGTTCATAATACGCATTGTCACGTGTAGAGATACTATTTTATAATTATTTAAAAACATATATTCTTGATTAATGCTGTGTACTATTGCGGTGAAAAGTTAGCATGATGCTATGTGTGTAGATGTATATATAAGTGTGTAAATAAATTATATATATGTAATCGGAATGTCTTTACTGAGAGTTGTATCCCTTGACTTAATTGTGGATAGAAAGAGAGTTGGTCGCAACGCGACATTACTAGCCTAACGATCATAGCCCAATAGCCCCAGAGAGGGTTATTACAATAAAACAATTACTAAATCATTCTCCGAGCTTTTATTGTAATAAATTGCTCGATAGCATCTCTATAATTAATTGTTTTAGATACCGTCTTTTCTACAGAAATTATTGCTAGATCATTCAATCGCTCTTAACTTCTTGTTGTTCGTAGATAACTCCTTAAAATTTTCAGCTATAAAAATGATCTTGGCTGCTGCTACATCTACAGGTAGTAGAATTCTTAGAGCTACAACAACGTCTGCAAATATGCATGCAATATTTATTTCTCATAATCTCAAATTCAGCCGTTTATAATAAATAGTCTAGATATTCGCTTATTTTTGAGTATTTTTGCGAATTTCGTTATGTATTAGATAAAATTACTAATATTTTTTATTTATTCTTTAAAAGTTTCATATTTTAACTCTGTCTCATTATGGTGCCTATTTCAATTCGGCTTCCGAGGCAGTCGCCTCGCCGCCTCATCTATGCGACCAGCCCTGATGCCAGCATAAACTCAATCTTTTAAAAGACTTTTTGCATGGACTTCGGACAATATAAATAAAGGACTTGTCGAATATAAATAAAGAAATATTTCTCTAGGACCCCAGGTTAAATTTTTATTGATAAATATTATTTAGTGTTTTGTAGTATTCAATGCAAAATTTTTATTTTCGGTTTTTGTGTAATTTCAGAAATAATTTTATTTATCCTTAAAAAACATTTATTTAATATCTACTGTGAATAAATTTACTGTCATAACTATCATACTCATAAAACATAATTTATTTTTCCTTAATGTTTACGGATCATTTTCAATCTCACTTCCAAAAGTTAAGCACGGAGCGGTAAAATGCGAAAAAATGAACAAGTACTGAATTGATTGAAATGAAATGCTGCAAGTAAGTAGCTCTATGTTTATTCATGAAACAAAACAAAGAATAATATAAAAAATATATTGAATAAGATAAAAAAAATATTGAATTTTTCATAAATTATAAGATGACGTCATATTTGCGTCATCAACAAAATGATGTTTAAATGCAACACAAACAACAAAAACCGACATTAATAGGGTATGTTAGCACCCCTCACCTTCATACAAATTGTACAGCGTGTGATCATGCTTGTTACGAGCTTGATCAACCACCGCAGAGTCCAGTAATCGCCATTTCTCCTGTAGGGCAGTTACTAATTCTCTGAGAGTGGCTTTAGGTGGGAAACGTCTACATACAGCATGGCCTAGGGCATCTCAAAGATTTTCAATTGGATTAGGGTCTGGCGAGTAAGCCGGCCACTCCATACGCGCAATCCCCTCCCTCTCCAGAAAGTCGTCAACGATGGCAGCTCTATGGGGACGGGCATTATCGTCCATTAAAATGAATAAAGGACCAACTGCTGCAGCGTACAGTTTCACAGTGGGGTCTAAGACTTAATCTCGATACCGTCCAGACGTCACAGAACCTCGCCTATAGATGTGCAGGTCGGTGCGATATCCCAATGAAATCCCTGCCCAGACCATGATGTTTCCACCGCAGAATACGTGATGTTCATTGATGTTCTGGGGCCGATTGCATGTGCCTTGTTCCCTCCAGATCTTTACACGCTTATCATCGGGTTGTAGGGCAAATCTGGACTCATCTCTGAACATAACGTTGCCCTAATCAGACACAGTCCAATTCACATGCTGGAGGCACCACTTTAATCGTGCCCCTCTGGATTCGACGGATAAAGGAACACAAACTTGTGGTACCCGGGAATACAGACCATTCATGTGTAGCCTTTGACGAACAGTAGTGGCAGATATCGTCTTACAGATGGCCGCTGCAACCATAGATGTCTCACTTGTGGAGGTCGATCTTTCATTCCGCTTGGCTACAACAGCAATATATCGATCTTCCGAGGGGGTCGTAACCCTTGGACGACCGGCTACAGGTCTTCTGACAGCTGTTTGGCTGGTTTGAAATTGTTCCCATAGTAGTGAAATGACGGAATGATGAACGCCGAAGAAAAGAGCAACATCTGTGATAGACTGTCTTGCTTCAATGCGTCCGACAGCCCGCCAGCGCTCAGAATCTTCCATTCGTCTTCTGGAAGCCACAGAAACAGGTCTAGCTTGAAAACAAATCGTACGAATGTTCTTAACACTTTTCATCAGCACTTACATGCAACTCCTCTAACCCTTCACAATGCCGGCTTCTTATACGACTGCCTGTTTTGCATATTTCTCGATGCGAAACTGTGATTGGCTGTTACCTAACATATTTGCATACTTTCTTCTACCTTTGCAGCAAATTTCAGCTTCTTTAATTCAGATTGACTTACGGAAATTAACATCTCCCTCTCCGTGCTTAACTTTTGGAAATGAGTGTACATTAGTATTTTTCACGTTAAAGGTCATGGCGGAAAAAACTTTGGGCGAGATAAGTAGAACAAGGCTAGCATACTACTTGAACAATTTCAATTCTTCAAGATATCAATGTTAGCAAGAGTTTCTGATTCTTTTATAGAAACCATTGACCTCCACTGACGCTTTACGTACGTTACTCATTATAAATCAAGAAGTTTTCATTCCTAAACTTTTTCCATACCCACTAGAAACAGGATATTTACCCTAATCTTGTAGTTATTAACAAACCAGTAAACGCAATCAATGATTCATTGACTCTTCTTACACTTGTAAGTTTATAACACGCTCATTAATATCTGTAAAAGCATTAAGTATCAGGGGCGGCTCCAGTACAATTTTATTTTTTTTTGGGGGGGGGGCAACGTCGGATTTAGGGATATATATATATATATATATATATATATATATATATATACCGGGTGGCCATAGTTAAACTGACAGTGCTCACAGTGTTCTGTAGCGTGATCTATTTGCGAGAATGATGCCACATTTTGTAGGAAGATTAAACAAGACGGGGGAAGAAGGATTCCGCGAAAAAATAAATTAGTTCCAAAAGTCACTGCTACGGGAATATTTGGCGCTGTGTAATAGAAAATAAAGTGTTAACAAATGCAAATCAATACGGAAATTACCTTTTATTTTGCATGCAAATGAGGTTCAATGTGGCTGCCGTTGTTGTGGACCACATATTGCATTCTGTGCACAGTATGCACAACAGTAGAAAGTAACATGTCTGCAGGAATCTCCCGTACAGTCCGTGATATGTTATCCTTCAACGTAGCCAGGTCCTGGACCACTCCTTGATAGACCTTGGACTTAAGGTAACCCCATAGCCAGAAGTCGCATGGGGTAAGATCAGGCGACCGAGGTGGCCATGCAGTTGGAAAGTAGCGGCTAATGACTCTTTCTGTTGTGAATTTCTGTCGTAGCAGCTGTTGCACTCGTACAGCAACGTGTGGAGGGGCTCCATCTTGCATGAAAATGATTTCCCCCAGGCATTGCCTTTGCTGAAGTGCCGGAATGACAAAGCTGTTCAACATGTGGCGATATTTCTCTCCGGTAACAGAACAGGTTTCCGGTCCTGTCTGGGTAATGTTCTCATAGAAGAATGGACCTACGATAAATTCCGCTGTGAACCCACACCAAACAGTTACCTTTGGTGAATGTAAGGGAATTTCTGTGACTGCATGTGGGGATTTGTCATCCCAAATTCGGCAGTTCTGGGTATTCACAGTTCCATGCAGGTAAAAGTGGGACTCGTCTTCCCATAAGATTTACCACGGCCAAGCATCATCCACCTCCATTCTGGCAAGAAAGGTGAGAGCAAAAGTCAATCGCTTATCAAGGTCGGGGTACTGTAACTCCTGTACACGGCTGATCTTGTACGGATAGAAGTTGATAATCTTTCGTAAGATTTTCCATACCGTACTGTAAGGCATATCCATATTCCTTAGCTAATCCGCGAGCGCTAGAGGTGGCAGCAATATTGTCTGGTCCTCTGTCGACAATCGCCGTGGCAACTGCTTCGATTGTATCCTGTGGTACAGGTTTTCGTCCTCTGCCTGACTGAACCTTCAGAGAACCTGTTTTCTCAAACGTCGCAACCATTGCTTTTAGCCCATTAACTGACACAGGACCGTTACCTTTACGCATTTTTTGTGCGTTCTAAAAGCACGAAGAGCGGCTGACGCGTTGCACTGGTTGAGGTAAAAGAATTTGACCAGTAACGCACACTCGACTAAAGAAGGAGACATTGGACATAAACTTTCAATCCGATTGATTCGAAACGTAACACATTGCCTTTTAAAACCCAAGCAGCTGGCACTGTGCCAATGGATGTAACGTGATCTTTGAATAAAGAACTTCTTCTGCTCAGCGTACGTGATATTGCAGATCACGAGACTTTATCGGTGTTTATGTAGATTTTACGCTTTTTTAAAAGTGTTGCCATATTGCACTTGAACTAAATAAGAAAATGTGCATAATAAAAGGTAATTTTATTCCGTATTAATTTGCATTTGTCAACACTCTATTTTCTATTACACAGAGCCAAATATTCCCCTAGCGGTGGCTTTTGAAAATAATTTATTTTTTCGCGGCGGTGACTTTTGAAAATAATTTATTAAAAAATATTTATTTTTTAATAATTTATATATACACACACACACACACACACACACACACACACACACATATATATATATGAGAAAAGAAGCCGGGCTTTTTTTGGGAGGGGGGAAAATTGCCCCTACTGCGACCCACTTCGGAGCCGCCGTTGTTAAGTAAACCAGCAGCACTGCTCGAGTATAGAAATAACCATAACCAGTGAGAAAATCAGATTATCTGTATAGTGGCAAAAAACAAGTTTTAGCAGGAAAGTAACGCTTTTTTTTCCTCTGTGTTATCCAATTTAGAATCGCCTATGTTTAGTACTAGAAAAAATAATAGTAAATTTTGTAGTTGATGCAATCCACTGATAGTTTCAGTCGTTTAATTAAAGTGCAGTAATGATCCAAACAAAAACACGTGTGAGATTCAGGATATACATTCAGCTTCCTCCAAGCTGCTCCGTTTACTAGAGCAACCCGGGAAATCAAAATATCCGGATTGAGGAACCAATAAGGCTTCCAGTTTAATGAATGGATTCACTTAATCCCACGCAATTTCCGTCTGTTCTGTAGGATTTTTTAGACTATTATTTTTTGTATTCATCATTATTCACTATCGCATGTAAAATTCGACGTTTCTTGTATCAAAATTTTAAATGGTAACTGAAGAAAATAGATTTGTGAGGGTTCAAGGGTCTTCTGAAGAGTATATGCTATTTTTTCCATTTTTTTTTGTAGCGGTGGTATACGTCAGCTACTTTAAAATTAATCTGTTTTACCTTTCTTTTTATGTAGGGTAAGTATGCCGATTATGAGACCCTTTTGATTTTCCTATATAACTACGAAAGTAAGTGATTATAGAAGTGAGTGATTATCAGTCCCCCCCCCATTAGCACGGGGGTGAAGGGGGGAGAGAAGAAGGAGTGAATGTAAAATGTCCAAAATGACCCAGAGTATTGTCAAAATCATAGTTTTCGGGTTGCTGAGACGAATAGTGACAATTCTGATGCCGCTTAAGTGCACAGCCCCCCATAAGCATAGGGAGAGGGGGGGGAGGGAAGAAGGGGTGAATATAAAATGTCCATAATACCGAGAGTTGTGTCAAAACCATAGTTTTCGGGGTCGCTGAGACGAATAGTGACATTTCTGATGCCGTTTAAGTGCAAGTTCAGTCCCCCCATTAGCACTGGGGGTGAGGGGGGAAGAAGGGGGGAATATAAAATGTCCAAAATGACCGAGAGTAGTGTCAAAACCATAGTTTTTGGGGTCGCTCAGACAAATAATGACATTTCTGATGTCGTTTAAGTGCAAGTTCAGACTCCCATTAGCATAGGGGGAGGGAAGATGGGGTGAATATAAATATCTAAAGTGACCGGGTATAGTTTCGAATCCGTAGTTTTCAGGTTCTCTGCGACGAATAGGGACACTCCCGATGAAGTTTAAATGCAAGTTCAGCCTCCTACCACCATTAGAGGGGAGGGGGGAAGAAGGGGTAAAAATAAAATGTCCAAAATGACTGAGAGTAATGTCGAATCAATAACTTTCGAGGTCATAGAGATGAATAGTGATACTCCCGATGCTGTTTAAGTGCAGGTTCATCCCCCATCAGCATGGGGAGGGGAGAAGGGGGAATATAAATGTCCATAATGACTGAGAGTAGTGTCGAATATATAATTCTCGATGTCTCTGAGATGAATAGGGACACTACCGATGCCATTTAAGTGAGAGTGCAGCCCCGTATCAGCATTGTTGGGTGAGATGGGGGTAAGAAAGTGTGAATATAAAATGACCAAAATGAGCGTAAATAGTGTCGAATCCATAGTTTTCGGGTTCGCTGCGAAGAATAGGGTTAGTCCCGATACCGTTTAAATGCAAGTTTGGCCTCCCAACACTATTGGGGGGCGAGAAGGGGGAGAAGTTAAATGCTCAAAATTACCGAGAGAAGTGTCGAATCCATAGTTTTTGTGTCGCTGAGATGAATAGGACCCTCTCGATGCCGTTTAAGTGCAAGAACAGCCTCCCATCACCATTGGTGGGGGAGAAGGAGTAATAAAAAATCCAAACTGACCGAGATTAGTGTCGAATCCATAGTTTCGGAGTCACTGAGAGGAATATAGTAAACAAAAAATGTTGTTTATAATCAAGTTTTGAGTTAGATTAATAATAGAGTGAATTTGTAATTTTTCTTTATCATTTGCATACTGTACTTACTTTGAAATATCTGTAAATTAAATTACTTAGATTTTACACTATAGGTAGAATCCATTCCTTTTCAGGTGTAATAAAACAATTGGGATAAATAAATACCCTGGAAACGCCGGGCCAATAGCTAGTATATATATATATATATATATATATATATATATATATATATATATATATATATATATATATATATATATATATACACTCATGGACAAAAAAATTAGCGCATCAAGAAGGAGTCGTCAAAATGAAACGAAATTTTACATACGTAATGACTACTTTGATTTAAGTAAATGATAAGAAAAATCAAAGAAAAAGGATAATTTATTTCAGAGAAAATGGCAAAAGAACGGAGGAGTTAATACTCCGTTGGACCCCCTCTAGCGCGAATGCACGATGCGATACGATCGGGCATTGAGTCATACAAGTTCTGTATGATGTCTTGAGACATTTCGTTCCATATTTGCTGTAACCTTGCCTCTAGTTCGTTCAAACTCGTGGGACGCCCAACTCGTCGTCCCAAATGATCCCAGATATGCTCGATAGTAGACAAATCTGGGGATCGGGCAGGCCAAGGAAGGGTAGTAACAGTGCGGAGACAGTCTTGTGACACCCTTGCCGTATGAGGCCGAGCATTGTCTTGTTGAAAAATGGCTACTGGGAGCCGTTGCATGAGTGGCAACACATGTGGTTGCAGTATTTCATGAACATACCGCTGGGCTGTCATGGTGCCACGGAACAATACTAGGGGTGACCGTGTATTGTAGGCAATGGCACCCCATACTATCACACCAGCTGTGGGAGCGATGTGTCGCTGTACAGCAAAGGCAGGATTGAAGCGTTCACCACGGGCTCTCCACACACGAACACGATTGTCATCACTGCCGAGATTGAATCTGGATTCGTCGCTAAAGACGACCTGGTTCCATTCCGCTGCAGTCCAGTTTCCTCGAGCGCGGCAAAACTCCAAACGGAGGCGTCGATGGGTGGGCGTCAAGGGCAGCACACGTAATGGGCGCCGCTATACCAACTTTCCTTCAGCCAGGCGCCTTCGTATGGTTCGAGAAGACACAGAGGCCCCTAGTGAAGGTGCTACCTGTGCCGGAATGGCGGCCTATGAAGCAGTTGGCTGTACGCGTGCATTTCTTACGATGTGGCGGTCTTCTCGACGACTGGTCTGTCGAGGGCGTCCTGAGCCTGGTCTTCGTGTACATGACATCTCTCGGGTCCACTGGTCCCAACACCTCCTCACAACACAATCAGAGCGGCCTAATTGACGAGCTACTGGCCTAGCTGACCACCCAGCTTCCATCATCCCGACGATTCTCCCCCTCTCAAACTGCGACAACTGCTTATATTGTCTTCGAACACGGCGTAATGGCATGTCTATCTCAGCTATCTCAGCTCTTCCTTTGTAAATGATTCAGCACACTCAAACAAGCTTTGGTTACCTGTTTTATACTCCACAGAGTACGATGTTCAACGCCATCTACCGGCTATACGTAATGCGCAATCACGCTGCATTTCTAATCATTTGCATATCTCCCTGACATGTACCTTCATTGCAAGTTTCGTTACGATCCCGCAATTATTTCTTGGTGCGCTAATTTTTTTGTCCATGAGTGTATATATATATATATATATAAGGTGGGGAAAGGCAGAGTGGTGCAAATCAGTAAGTCAAGTGGTGTATGTCCAAAGCATTTTAATGCAAAAACTACAAAAGATTCCACTATAAATTGAGCAAATTATAATTCATAATAATTATTATAATATTGAAAATACTAATTATTTGCAGTTCCACTATAAACTGAACATGGAGATTACATTAGTGCTCTCAAATAAAAAATGTTGAAAATGTGACTTACACCACTTTTCCTTTCACCGCCTACATATATATATATATATATATATATATATATATATATGTGTGTGTGTGTGGGGGGGGGGGCTCCGAAGGTGATGTCCTGCGCATGATCCACGTGCACAAAGCTCCGATAGCCCCCTTGAGTGCCTATGGGGGAAGGTACGAGCCAATGGAAGGACTTTACGATCTACGTATTTAACGTGTACGTACCTGGTGTAGATAGAAGAGCATTCTGTGGCTTCAACCACGTTCCCTCAGGGTCGAATACGGAGGCGTTAATACCACTAGGCTTCTCACATTAAAAAGAGAAATTTATGCTGTCATCTGCATGTTAATATTTAAGATAAATCAATGGAGAAAACTAGAGAATCATCTGTCATAGTATTTCATAAAATTTTAAAAAGTATTTTGTAAAACTGAAATCGACATATTTTTTAAATTTCTTCTTGTAAATCATTTAAAAATTCGTGTGCCCAAGTAAAATCTTTCCAGTTAAATATACCAGGTGTGATTGGAAAGTTTTAAGACTGGGCTTGTAATTTCAAAATGGCAGTACATATAGACTATTGCGATGAATCTCCGTCAAATTAGTCCCCTTCTGACTGACCACACCGACTCCAACGGTGTTTTCCCTTCTGGAAGCATTCCTGGACATTTTATTTCTTAAATGTGCTAAGAACCCTCCGGATTTGTCGGTATGTCTTCAATTGTGTCAAATAGCTTTCCTTTCAGCGAAATTTTCAATTTAAAAACAGGTAGAAGTCGGCAAGTGCTAGATATGGAGAATAGGGGGGTTGCGGAAGCACAAAAATCTGGAATTTTGTCAAAAATTCCCTGATGGAGGGCGCACTATGAGCCGGTGCGTTATCGTGGAGGAGAATCCAATTCTTGTCTCGCCAGAGTGCAGGTCTTTTCTTCCGCACATTTTCGCGCAAACGCTCAAAGACACTTTTATAGTATTCCTGATTGACTGTTTGCCCCTAGGGGCATGCTCACGATGCACAATACCCGTTGAATCGAAAACATTGTCTTTACTATCGACCGACTTTGACGCGCTTTTTTTCTGTCTCAGTGAACCTGGACTGTTCCACTGCGATGATGATCCTCAGTCTGGCAGACCTTCAACTTCAATAACCTACGAAAACATCCTTTGTTTTTGTCCAACTAAAACGTGCCTTTGTTCCTGATTCATACCCATAACCCCATGATTCGTCGTCTGTAATAACTTTATTTAACAAATCTGGGTATTTTTCAACCTGATTAAGTTATTCTTGGGACACTTGACGTCGGTGGTCTTTCTGATCGTCTGACAATATTTTCGGACACTCGACGTATGTTCAAATCTTTAGTTAAAATTTACTGAACCGCGTCAAAATTTGAATTCGGATTATCAGTCATTTTCATAATTGTAAGTTGACGTCAGAGCGCACGAAATCTCGAATTCACGGGATGTTTTCGTTCGTTATTGAAGTTGAAGGTCTGCCAGACTGAGGATCATCATCGACTGATTCACAGCCATTTTTTAAATCTATTGAACCAGAAAAAAACATTTGATCGGCTCAGACATTTATTCCCGAATGCAGTTTTCAAGAGATCATAGGTCTCCGAAGCTGATTTCCCGGTTTTAAAACAAAGTTTTAAACAAAATCTTTGTTCCCTTTTTTCTCCATTTTCTAAATCAATAAATCCGCCGAGAAGCGAACACACGTCTTCAGTTACCAGACTGTCACTCTCTACTGAACAAACATTCCATGGTGATATTTTTAGAACATTTCAATAATAAAACAGCTTTTATTTGCACATGCTCTGGAAAACCTCTCTCCTCGTATTGAGCAGTGACGAGACCTGTCATAAAACTTTCCAATTACACCTCGTATATTGTAGAAATTTACCCTGTACCAGTGTGCTATGCTACTACTTTATTGATTAAAAAATTCAGTCTCCATCGATACCATTTTTTCTGCAGCAGCTGCGTCATCCTGTTAGAGCTTTACGATCTGTTCCGGCTATGTTAGACATAACAAAGAATCAACTTTTGTCAATAAAGATCTTTTTCTTCCAGTTATGTTTTTTTGCGAGTTGAAAGACTACTTAAGTCCCTGGAGCAACCTCATTCTGGACCATTTAAAGTGATAACCAGGACTGACAAGGTTTACATAATTTTGATTGACGGAAAAGAAACTACAGTTTCCGTGGATAGACTTAAGCCAACTTACCTCGATCCTGAGAATTTTTCTTCAGACCGGGAGTGCAGATCTTCTATTGTCACGTCTTCTACAGTCAAATCTCCTGTTAAGTGCCCAGATGTCGTGATCGCTATGGTCGTCACACGAAACCAGTCGTTCCTTTCGCTCTTTGAACCCACGCTTTATCACTGCAGGGGGAGTACTGTGGTGCCCATGTGTCAATGACCAACAATATTTTTGCATATCATGGATGTAATACCAACTACGACCAGCTGACGAGTGACGCCGATATTCTACTTATGATGTAATAGTCAATTCGAGTAATAGACATCATTCTCATCCCGTGTCCAGACTTTGAGATTTGCCTGATATGCAAAACCACCTGGAGATTTCCAGCATAAATGCAGTGTGCCAGAAGGATGACAAGTATTGATAAGCTTTGGATTCACGGTCTCATTGATAAACTTATTAACTACAACTTCCCACCCCAAATCATCCACCTCCGTATTTCTTATCTTAAAAATCGCACCTTTCAAGTTAAAATTAACGGACAACTTTCTAGTAAATTTAATATTAACTCTGGAGTCCCTCAAGGTAGCGTTATCTCCCCAATTTTGTTTAACATATTTATAAACGATGTACCCCAAAATATAAACACCAACCTTGCTGTTTTCGCTGATGACACTGCCCTTTACACCACGAACAAAAACTTTAAATATGCTGTTAAATATATCAATACCCATATGTCTTCAATTCAAAATTTGCTCGACAAATGGAAAATTAAAATTAATTCTGAAAAATGCGTTGCTGTCATGTTTGCATCTAAACGTAAAAAGACATTCAACAGTCACCAAATTCAAGTAGGAAACACAAAAATCCACTGGTCTGATACTGTTAAATACCTTGGTGTCGTTTTGGACAAAAATGTCACATGGAAACACCGTATCCTCCACGTCAGGGACAAGTTCAGAGCAGCCAGAAGATTAATTTACCCATTAATTGCTCGGATCAGCAAATTAAGCATAACCAATAAAAGGCTCCTTTATAACTCCTATCTTCGTCCTATCTTAACTTATGGAGGGCCAGCGTGGTCATACTGTGCAAATACCCATATTAAAAAACTCGCATCTGCTCAGAGCAGCACCATTAGGCAAATCGTTAACGCGGATTGGTATTTCAGAAATACTTGTATCTACAGGGAGTTAGGAATCCCTACTATTCGAAATTATCTAAAAAATCAAGCTATTTTCACAACTCAATTGACAGTGAACTTTTAATTAATCTTGCAGACTATGATCACGCAGACCCCACTAACAGGAAAAGGCCTCGTGCCATCCCGAGTCTTTCGTCTTAAAATTCTTTGTTCTCGTATTTAAATAAAATTTAAAGTATTTGAAAACTATACTAGGCTTTGCCAAGGCTAAAACTATTAAATTTTTATAAAATAAAATAAAAATCCATTTTACAATCCTTAAACTTCCTTCTAGCACTTATTATTTGTCTCTGAGTAAATCCTTTTGGATTTGCTCGATTTCCTAGTTTTAGAACTCACGGATTCTGAACCTTATCTCTCTATGAAAACTCTTCTCTTCCTCCTCTCTCTACCTGCCAACTGAAAACAAGCTTTCAGACAGCTATTGACTCTGCCTCCACAAGTGAAGCATCACGAAGATCCTGGAGACGTCTATTGAGAACTCTTCATTTCACCCTCCAAAGCTCTGACCAAAAAACTCTCTCCTTCACTTTTGTGTTGCAATTTACACTTCCGAAAATATTTAAAAACGAACATTCCTTTTCTCATTTCGGTGGAACTTTCGCTTTCCGTTGTCAATCTCATGAAAAATCTGTGTTAGAAGGCGTTGGCCTAGGTAACACAGTTAATCACATGTTCCTATGGTCCTATGATCCTATGGATGACAAGTATGGCCTAGGTAACACAGTTAATCACATTTTCCTATGGTCCTATGGATGACAAATAGTTCAGCCGAGACACTCAGCCAGTTCTGGCGTTAGGGATTTGGACCTCACTATTAGTTAATTATATAGTTTTTGCATATGAATGCACTTTAGTTATGTTAAAGGTCAAGATTGTGATTGCTCGTGGAATTATTCCCGTACTGATTCTCTTATTTAATAGAAGTTTATTTTTAATCACGAATAACTTCATTTACGCCTCGGGCATGCTGAACACCAGAATTATTTAGTATCTGTGCCCTATACCAAGGTGGAGTACACAGATAGGTGCACATCACTTCTCTAACCAATATCGCGTTTTCTTCTGCCGAAAAAGAATCTGTTTAATCTTTTATTTTTCGCATTCGCATACAATTTCATTAACCCGTCTCTTAATTTCTCGCACACCTACACTCATACCTTTTGTTTTCGTTAATTAAAAGAACTTTACTCAGGCAGGAATCAAACCCATTTTGAATTCGGTGACAATGTTTGGCCACTTATTTACCCAGTTATATTGCCAATAAGGCTCACAGATAATTTGATGTTTTTTTATCAACCGGAATACGACTTGTAAATGGCCTAAAGAAAGTGTAGAATTTTTTTAAATTCGGAATTTCAATATCTTTAATATTACATTAAAAAAATCGTTTAAAAATAATATACCC
This sequence comes from Dolomedes plantarius, assembly GCA_907164885.2. Taxonomy (NCBI): domain Eukaryota; kingdom Metazoa; phylum Arthropoda; class Arachnida; order Araneae; family Dolomedidae; genus Dolomedes; species Dolomedes plantarius. Next base: position 37,971,237 of record OU015494.1, on the reverse strand, counting down.
GCATTCTTAATTAATATGAGAAAAGAAGTAATAAATTTGTCCTTTTCTCATATTATTTAACGACAGGACCGTAAAAGGTAGAAGTTAGTTACATAATATTGCAATAAGGTTACGCATTAACTATCAGTAAATGTTAACTTACTTACTGATTAATTAGGGATCTTTTTGTGCCATAAATTAGCAGGTAGTATAGGTTTCCTTCTCTTCCCAGCACCAAACAGGGAATTTCCCACAGGAAAATACCGTAAAATACTAAGTTCTTAAATTTAATCATTCTTTCATTTGAGGTGATACTGTTGAATATAATATTTAATTATGTCCCTTAATTGGGGCAGCTGTAAAACACATCCCCAGTAAAAAACTGTCATGTCTCCAAATTTACGATTTCGAGAGTCATAAAAGCTTTAAAACTAGGTCATAGCATATGCAGATGTTTGCTAGACAACAACATAATTATCAGCAATTAACGTTGTGAAACAGTAGATTGCTGCTCCGGTGTAAAAAAGTTTTTTATTTTAGGTTTAATCGATAAACTTTTGTTTTAAAAGTATCTTCTATCATGAGGGAATTCGATAGCTTATCTTAAAATAACGTGAAATGAATTTTTATATAACATTAAAAGAAATTTAGAGCAAGTAAGACAGTAAAAAAGAGTTTCTGCATTGGAGAATTACACTGAAGAGCCAAAAACACTGGTACAGGTGTGCATATGCAAATTACGGAGATGTACAACCAATCTGCGTAACGCGATGTGGTCGGCAGCGCCTATATGAGACAACGGGTGTCTGGCGAAACTGTTAGATTGGTTCCTGCTGCTATAATAGCAGTTTATCACGATTTATGTGACTTTGAACGTGGTGTTATAGACGACACACAAGAAATGGGACATAACATCTCCGAGGTAGCGATGCAATTTGAATTTTCGCGCGGCCATTTCACGAGTGTACCGTGAATGTAAGGTATCCGGTCATCAAATCTCCGACAGCGGTGCGGCCGGAAAAAGACCTTGAAAGAACTAGACCGTCGACGATTGACAATAATCCGTAAACAAGATAGACGTTCGACACTTCCTCAAATTGCTGCAGATTTCAAAGCTGGGACATCAACAAGTGTCAGCATGCGAACTGTTCAAGCTGGTAGAGCCTCTGTGATGGTATGGGGCTAGTTCTGCTGGCGTGATATGGGACCCCTGATAGGTCTAGAGACGACTCTGATAGGCGACGGGTACATAACCATCCTGTCCGATCATCTACACCCATTCATGTCCATTGTGCATTTCAAGGGACTTGGGCAATTCGATCAGTACAATGCGACACCCCACACGTCGAGAGTTGCTACCGAGTGGCTCCAGGATCACTCTTCTGACTTTAGCCACTTCCATTGGCCACCCAAATCTCCAGACATGAACATTATTGAGCATATCTGGGATACCTTGGAAGGTGCTGTTCAGAAGATATCTCACCCCCCTCGCCCTCCTATGGATTTGTGGACTGCCTTGCAGTATTCATGGTGTGAATTGCCTCCAGGATACTTTCAGACATTAGTTGAGTCCATTCCACGTCGTATTTCGGCACTTCGTCGTGCTAGTGAGGGGCCCTACACGATATTAGGCAGGTGTACAATTTTTTTGGCTCTTCAGTGTATTGTTATTAATGATTTCGGAGAGTAGGTTTTTTTATGAAATAATAATTATATTTAACCGCAGACTTTTATTTATTTTTTAGAGTTTATATGCAAGTCTAAAAGCACATAATAAAGTACAAACATTTCTACAACACGGCGAGACCAAAGCAGTTTGCTTTTGAGTAGGTTTAGGGGAAACAAATTCTTGAACTTCAAAAATTTTTGCAATTTTAGTTTAGTGTAAAAAAAATTAAATTTTCCGTCTATAACCTAAAAGTATTCTCAAACAGTGCCCAAATGTTTGCTTGAAATACTAGTTTTTAGGATAGTTTTTAATATGATGAAATTTTGTTTTCAATATAAATTAATGTATTTTATAAACGTAATTAGAAGAAATGAGGAATAATCGATTCTATAGCACAGATTAATCTACTAGATCACATAATTACTTCGGAGATAATTAAACTGCTATAATTCCATTCAATACTTTTAGAAGAATAAGATAAAAAGTCGTAATAAAATAAAAACTATAACATAGTGAAATATAAATTTAGCGAGCATTCTAAATTATCATTTGCAACTTTTAGAAGTTTTAGGAATACCCCAAATTAGGAACGAAAACTTACTACCTTAAAATATTCCCAATTAGAAGAGTTATTAACTATGTGCACTACAAATACGGTATATAAATGAATGTCACTTTGAAAAAGAAAAGTTCAAGGATACAGATGCCAGTTAATGACCATTCTGAACACATTTTCATCATGCGGTCTTTCGGGTATTTCTGATGAAAGTAATATCCGGACAAAGCGAATAAAACGGATCTGACATAATATTTCAGATAAAGGCGCTTCATTATCCCGTTTTAGTAAGATCATCAAAAAAATAATAGACACGAGTCTTTATTTTTTAGATTTAATTGAATATGCATGCTGAAAAGAAAATTTTAAAGGGTGTCAATGAATCTTTATTTTGAGATGGAATATTTTAATACGAAATGATTAGGGTAATTGTAGTGCGTTAAGGCATTCATGCTGAATTAACACAAAAGCTGTTCTCTAATGATGATCCCCCCTATCCCTTTACCCTTTAAGGGGCGCCGTTTGCACAGTGCAAACGCTTAAATCCAGTCTTTTTTTCACTTGCAGTCAATGTATTCCACTTAAATGAGAAGAAAAATAGTTTGTACTGCCATCTGTTATCAGTATAAAGAAGTAAAACCATTTTGCAACCTTTAATTGGAAAAATTTTCAAGATTCTTTAGGTAAAAAAATCGAGAAAAAAAATCTGCACCTTGCAAATGGTGGAGGTTGTTACCCCTGAAAGGGTTAAAGAAATTATATTATCAGTTCAACAATTGAAAAAACGCTAAATCAAGTAGATATCAAAGGGATATATCTTTCAAGTCTCCCGGGATTTTTGGATGCCTACGCTTGGAGAGATTTCTGTATTATATATAATATGTATAACACGTTATTAAAATATGTCCTCTAAACAAAAATATTTTCTCTTTAAATGAAATGCTCCAGACAATTAATTCTGAAAGGGGATTGCATGGACCCATGAGGATCTATTATGTTTTGTTTTTTAAAGTATGTAGATTAATTTAGAGTTATTTTTGGACTCATAAAGGCCGGAAAACATGATTACACCATAAAATAATCTGACAAGTTTTAAACAATACAAAAAGTACACGCAGGTTTTTTTTACATGATTATCATGTGACAGCTCCTTATGAATCCCTTTAAAACGAAATACAAATTACTATTTTGAGGAAAACACTGTAGCATAATTGCATTATCTGAACCATGGGTGTCCAAGCTTTTGGTTCACCTGGGCAGAACTGAGTGAAGAGGTACTGTCTTCAGCCTCATTTAAAATAGTTCATGTATATAACATCATCTTTCTAGGCCCGTTCAGTTGATAATTAAAAAGAATGTAAACAATGTTTCCATTTTCTCTTAGGACTTTGAAATCGAGATCGAAACTTTGATGACGCTTATTGCGGACAAAGCATAGTTATTTTTGCTTCCTTGGAGAATGGTTGGAAAAATCTTTGAAACCGACACTAAAAAAAATTTCATACTTTTACATAAAAAATTAGCAAATTCTTTGTTACTCGGGGGTATTAATATCTTGGAACTAAGCTCAAAGCTTTAACTGTCATAAAATTATCGCTGCTGATATCAAGCAACGAAACTCCAAACAATGATTCTGTTTCTGGGCTCATAAAGAAAGATTATGGCATAGCTTCCGGGAGGGATCGTTGGCTCAGGCAGGACGAGTTCCCAAACGTACCTAGATGTTCTTGAGGTGACAGAACGAAAATAAGTTGTGTGGCAGACTCACATTGTCTTTTCAGATTAAATTCCATTGCCTATTCTGATGACGTAATTTTACATATTGCTAAATTCTTACCCTCAGAGTCAGAAGGCTTCATGTTAGGCTTCTAACAAAGGTGAAATTGGAGGATAGTCTATTTCACATGTTAGACTCAATCTTACTATTTTATAGAATAACAGATAAGTAGTTAACATTGCTAACTTAGCAAAAGAAAGCGGGTGCTGTTTCAATCGCTATTACACTGCTGGCCACTGTAAATGCAACACCCTGAAGGAAACATGCAAATAACATGAAATTTACAACATGCATTAGCGGAGGTGAGATATGCAAATGATTAGAATTTCAGGGCAGACGCACATCACGCGCGCCTGTGGCGCCACTTAAAAGCGCTATTTAAGGCTTGGAGATTTCGACGATTTCAAGTTCGGCAATTGTGTTTTTCTTGTGGTTTTTTCAAAAAAACGATCAATTATGCCTCGTCGAAAACAGCGATCATCTTTTGATCAAATATCCGAGTTCGACAGAGGAAGGATAGTGGCCTACCGAGATTGTGGATTATCTTTCAGGGAAATCGGTAGTCGTGTTGGACGAAACCAAACAACTGTAATGCGGATATGTGATCTTTGGATGCGGGAGGGTACGACGGACCGGCGTGTTCGATCGCATCCACCTCAGCGCACCACTTCACGTGATGACAGGAAAATTGTGCGCATGGCAGTGACGGATCGCTCAGTCACATCACGAACCATAGCACAGCACATGCAGTCTGTAACGCATCATCCAGTGTCTGCGCGTACCATTCGACGCCGTTTACAGCAGAGTGGTCTGTCCGCAAGACGTCCATTGCTTTGTCTACCCTTGACGCAGAACCACAGACGTCTCCGCCGCCAATGGTGCGATGACAGAAGGATGTGGACGGCAGAATGGAATGAAATTGTCTTTACTGACGAGTCACGCTTCTGTCTGCAACACCACGATGGTCGCATTCGAGTCTGGAGACACCGTGAAGAGAGGATGCTGAACAGCTGCGTTATGCACCGCCACACTGGTCCTGCACCGGGTATTATGGTATGGGGCGGAATTGGATATCACTCTCGCACACCTCTATTACGCATTGCCGGTACTTTAAACAGTCAGCGCTACATCTCCGAGGTGTTGAGCCAGTTGTCCTTCCTTACCTTCAGGGCTTGCCCACAGCCATATTTCAAGAGGATAATGCGCGACCACACGTGGCACGCATTGTCCAACGGTTCTTCGTCAATCGCCAGATTGAATTGCTTGGTCTGCTGTACCCCAAGAACTCCTCCAAAGTCTCTTTGAATCAATGCCGAGGCCTGTGGCAGCGGTGATCTCAAACAATGGCGGCTACTCTGGCTACTGATTTTGGCAGGAACCACACTTCACAGAAGTCTATAAATTTAATCATTTGATACTTGGTCAACATGTTATCAACAAAATAAATTTTGTTGTGATATCTCTTGTCTTTCTTGGTGTTGCAATTTGGGTGGCCAGCAGTGTACATATCAAATAATATAGGTATTACTTTTTATTTTTTTCTTTCAAATGGAACCATTATAACGAAAAATATCTCGGCACCTGAAAGTTCACCTTCTAAGAAACATCCAATCTTTGATTAAGTAATTTAAATGTAATGTTTTGACCGTCGAAAACTTTCTTTTTTCCGCAAACTATTTTGGCTGTATGTCTGCATGGTCCCTTTCATTATCATCGCAAACGCTTCGAGAAAGAGGCTGTCACGCAAAGATATAAAAAAAAATTATTTGAAAATTTATTTCTTGATTTTTGAACGCAGAGTTAAAATAAATGCACTCATAAGGTCAATTTTTATTATTTTAAAGGGGAAAAAACACGTATCACAAAATTTTCTTCAAAACGAAAAAAAACCATTTTATTCCTAATGGACAAAATATCGATTCATTTAATCACAACTGGATCTTATGAATTCTATGTCTACCATCTTAAAAAAAATAAAGGCTTTTGAGAAAGTATACTTAAATCAACGGTTCTCAAATAGCCCCTTGGGGGTGCCAAAGGATATTACATGGGACCACAGCTGAAAATCGGTGCAGAGGAGGGGGTGGGGCATAGAGTGGAGCAAATTGCAGCATACGGTATTATGCTGACGTTGAATACGCCCAGATTTACTCTTTAGTGGCAGTTAGTGATGAACTGAAACATGATGAAATCATTGTGTATGTGGATAATATCAAGCAGCTTTATCATGATATGGAAGTTCGGTTCCGCGATTTCCAGAACATGGATATTCCAACTTGGGTAGCTGATCCTTTTGCTGTGAATGCTGCTGAATTTAATGTTTATTTGAATTAAGAGTTTATAAAGCTGCAAAGTAACATAGCAGCCAAACTAACTCTTAGTCAAGAAAAACACCTATTTCGGGTAAAGAATACAGCATCACAAATTTTTCCTCAACTTCAGGAAAAATGCAAAATAGTTTTTCATGGCGTTTTCTACTTCTTATTAAGTAGAACCAGGTTTCAGTGGGATAAGTTATATACTCAGCAAAACGCGTAATTGCCTCAAAATAATGGACTGATGTAAGCTTCTGTTATTCCTCAAAGCAATAGTACCGGATATAAAAAAGTTGAAATATGGGAATCAAGTGCTGATTGAGGAATACTTAAAGGATAAACTTTTATGTTATTTGATTTTTGTGGCATAATGCCACTATGTAAAATTAATTACTCACAAATTTAAAAACTTAAGTATAACCGCTATTAACTTAACTTAATTAATTTCATCTTTAAACAATTAATTGCTAGCTGTATTAATATTAATTTAAAATATAACTATTTTCCAGATACATATTGTATGCTTAAAGCGATTATACTGTTAATATCTACAATAGCTAAATATATTTACATTTTCCAATTTTAGAATCGATTCCCTCATTCGAATTTCGCATCGCGATTCGATTTCTCAACTTAACTGCAAAAATAACTACTTCCCACGTGTGCAATAGCTTACATGTATTCATACGCCGATGTTTTCTAAAGATAATAACAGTGTAATCGCAGTTTAATTAATTTCTCTTTTAATTAAGTTCTTTGATGCAGCTAGTGTTTATTATTCTATTATTTATCACCTTCTACAGACTTTATTTTGTTGTTTAGACTAAAAGGAAATGGGATCTCTTTATCAGAGTAAGCACATTACCCTAGGCTTGTGTGAGCAGGTTTTGGGTAGAAAAGCGTTTGCTTCCCCTCCATAAAAGAGAGTTGATTTTTCCCCCGTCCGGACTCGTCTGAGGAAGGTCGAGTGTGAAGTTCGCTCCCTTAGGCCTCACACGTGCTTAGAGAGTACTCAAATTCTGCTTAGTCATAAAAGGGAGTACAATTTTTTAGCGAGATGAATGCTGTTTGCAATATTGGAGCGTGTCTCCTCGAATTTTTGTCTACGGACATTTTCCACGATACGGGCTGGCTGGAGGTGTAATGCTGGTGATATTATTTTATAAATCTTCGAAGAAACATAATAAACCGGTATTTTTCTAGAAATTTTTGTGTGTGCCAATTTCCTTGTCTTCAGCATGCGTGATCCAGTTTCATTCTTCATCTAGAGTGCTAAAAGGCACATAATCTTTATTTTCCAAGTCCCAATGATACAGTGTCAACAGAGTGCTTCTTGCTAATTACCTACTGCGTTTCGTGCTTGGTATGTGGTTCCAGATTTATCTGCAAGTTTGATGCAGTTCCAGTAAACAGTGTTCAGCTAATGAACTGGTCTCCACGTGTCAGAAATCGATCCATCATTTACGGTAGCTGAACTGAAAATTTTATCATCGTGGGATTCATATAAGTTCAACGTTGCTCCAGTTTTACAGAACTGATTCCGTCTTTCAGTTTCCCATCTCCAGTGCTCGAGTGAGAAACTTTAACAAAGTAACATTTTTTTGGTTTTTCTGCATGTCACGTAAGTTGATAAAAAGTGAAGTTATTCTATTTTCAAATTGTTAACATTGTCAGAACATACACAACATCTTATTGCAATGTACACATATAAAATCACTATAACTCTTATTAATAACCCTTGAACTATTTTTCTTTTACTTCCTTACCACCCTATTTTCACTTCAATTTTGAATAAATTCTGTGGCATTATGGCAGATGTTGAGAGATCATTTGTTTCCGGTTTTTGGCAAATTAAAAAAGTAACATTGTTGTGAAATATAATATCACTCAATTATGTTTTGCAATCCAAATATTCTTTAGTCAATACTCATATTCAACCTCAAGCATATGACTGGTCTTCAATGAAAATTTTCCATTAACCCATTAACCGCCAAAACTATAAGGAATGAATTTTTTTTTATACAAGTAATATTAGCTATTCATTTGAACATATACAACATTAATTTATGGGTAAAATAACAAAACTGGTCTTAACTTTCGAAAAATCTAGTGTTGCGTTCACGCAACGTCAGCGGAATAAGAGTATTGACATTAAGTGAGTTCAACTGAACTTCTGCAGGGTTTTCTTTGATTTGAGCACTGGGAATTTTTTTTTTACTTTGTTACACTTTAGAAAGATAATGATCACTTTACAGGTAATTTATTTATTATAAAGATTTAACTTATTTTTCCTTTACAAAATTACTTATTATATGCAGAAAACAGTTTCTATCACAAAAAGCTTCACTACAATCACGATGTAGAGTAACGTGACAAACTTTGCATGGATAAATTGTCTGGCTATGGCATTGTTCACTGCACAGTCTTCTGCTGTCTTCGGACTTGAGAATAAAATGTCCACGTTCTCCACGTAATGGCTTTTGCATGCTGAATGTCCTTATCAAGAGATCAGTAAATTTCTTCCTGAGGTAAAGAATAATATTCCGTCTGCAACAATATTCCAATGAACCGTCTCATGTAGGCTTCAGATGCTAAAAATGGGAGTGATTCTTTTATTGGGCACATGAGTTTGTCTATTCGACGAGAAGGGAATAAACCTCTGAGCCAAAGAGAAGATCAAAAATCTCTGCACTAGTTTTATTTTATAGTTACGATTTGATCTTTTTCTTCATTTTTCGGCTGAGACATATTCAATGGCCCCTTCTTTATCCATTTCAAATCTTCAGTTTTTGATTTTTTAAATTTTTTTCCAAAAACTTGTACTGCTTTTAGGAGGCAAAATCTTCTTTTTTACTCACACTTCAATTTCGACAGCAGTATCGCATGGTAAATCATCATTGTCACTATTCAAAATATTATCATTTCCTTCTTTTTCATCACTAGCCTCTGCTGTCTCTGGTAGAATAACAACAATATCAGTTTAATTCTCGTCATCATTATCTGAATCTTCGTCGAAAATTCTTTGAAGAACTTCTTTAAACGTAAAGTATCTAGTTTTAGGCATTTCTATAACCACAGAAAGGGGAAAAGTTCTACGGAGTCGAGCGACACATGTGAATACCCTTTTCCCGCTGACATTGCACCAACGCAACACCTGTTTTTTCTTCCTCCCCCACCCAAACAAAATCAACCGATTGATGGAATGTTCTGATAAACTTTGACCTTAGCTAAAAATAAATCACCCCTAAATCTCACGTTTGTCTCCCTATATTTCTTCTGTGAAAAAGACCAGGAGAAAGTTCTCGTTCAAAAATGATTAACTATCTGTCTGAGTTTGGAACTCGTTAATTAATTAAAAGAACAGTTGAAGGCAAATATTTTTCAATTCGATTCTTAACCCTACTCAAAAACTACTGTTAACATAAAATTCATTTGATAGCTAAATTTTTATACGCATTTATTTTGACCGTTGCGTGAACGCAACACCAGCGGTTAATGGGTTAAGGACTAAAATATTCAATTAGGGACCAAGTATTACCTCTTTTATGCATAACAGTATCTGCTAAGAAGAATAACTTAGTATTATTTCATAATTCCTCTATCAGCTTTTGCCACATTAAAGAACCAATTTTAAGTGTGCCATATCAAATTAAAACATAAAATCGTATTTTTCGGACTTATCAACATCTAAATAGCATAAATAAATATACTATTTTCCCGTTAGTTAATAAACAAGACTTGCTTTTAAACTCCTAAGAATCTCGGTTTTAAGATAACACTGGGAATGCAAAATCCTTATATTTCTTATCCATACCCATTACATCATAATTTTTGTTTCGCATTATTACGAAGATGCATTAAAAAGAATTTTATATCCCTCCAGAAAATTGTCACACCTAGAGGTTAGCTAACGCTACTCCTCGCCTGAGTTTGACGCACTGTGGAAAATTGAATACCTTTTACCCTGGGTTTGAGATATACTTGACAGAAGATAAAATAAGAACAGAGAAAAAAAAACTTGAATAAAAACACTTTGCAAAACAAGATAAAACTCATTAATTCTGTACTGGAGTAAGGAAGCTCTCAATACGCATTTCAAACACTATAGAAATGCTCTTCTTCGTGAGGCAGAAGCGACAACAAAACAAACAATCCTGTAGTTAGGACATATAAGAAAGAAAAAACAACAGAAAAGGAATTAGGGGACAGATCTTGGATGAAAATAAGACAAACGGAAACGAATAAAAGCGGAAAAACAAAAACCCGTAAAAGTTAAAAAGAATATAAAAAATAAACCAAACAATTTAACATAAAAAAATATTGTTAACGAAATTAATCATTTTATCATAGTGAGAAAAATTAAAACATTTTTCAGAGCTTAAATGAATAAGAACTAAATTACAACATATTTATTATTGCGATTTTTAACTGACGCTACTTTTAATTTCATAGCTGTTATACTTTTTTATCAATGTGATTACCGGGTGGTCATAAAGAAACTTTGCCGATATATGGCTCTCTAGCGGCCGTTCCGTTCAACCTATCGAGATGAGATTTCCGATACAGTTATTCAGAGGTATGAGCTCGGGATTATGAGAACGGCAACACAGTGAAGCTCACGGTTACGATTATAGGTATAGAAACTCGAAATATTCAAACAGCAATGCCCACTTTTTCCTGTCGCAAAATGCTCAGCGCATGCGAAAACCCTAAGAAGTGTTGGAATGGTGTGTTTATCACAAAAAACGGACGCGTTATGCACGCATCAAAATCAGCTCTTCGAACGGCCAACGAAGACCCGATCAGGGCGCACAGAGGAAATTTGCATATGACAGACGCTAGAAACCAATAACAGAACGCCGTTCACCAGATATTCAGCGTAGAAAATCGATAAAAATCTCTCTGATCGTGTTTTTGTTAGCCATGCGCATAACTGTCTATTTCTTTTGGTGCGTGCATAACGCGTCTCTACCTTATCAGATGCTTACTCTGATCTTGAGTGGAGAATGATTTGACAGTCCTACAATCTGTCCACTCACGCTCAAATCCAACAGTTCCAGTTTCGATGAGTTACAGATGTATTTAGTTTATTTACACAAAATCAGGATGGAATATGAAGTATACATGAATGAAAACAACTTAATGATGAAAATATTTTGTGGTCGACCAGCATGTTGGCCCCTGTAAAAACTCTCTGATCATCACATATTAATAATTGAAACAGACAAATTATATCAACTTATACAGATTCTTTCAACCTATAGATTCAACCTCTACAGATTCTATCAACTTATAGATTCAACTTCTACAGATTCTATCAACTTATAGATTCAACTTCTACAGATTCTTTCAACTTATCCCATAGGAAAAATTTTCTTGTGTTTTCTTAATTATCAGCATTATAACATTACATAACATTATTTCATTTTAACCTAGGTTACAAGAAAGCGCATTTTCATTCTCGAGTTATGATACACACATAATTTCACAATAATTTTACAATTTATCTATAAATCAATTTATCCTTATCAAAACATAAATATAATTGATACTTTTTCATTACAAAATTCACAATGATAGATTCATTATGTCAAAACACCTTATAAGTTATGATTAGTTGTTCAGAGTTGGGTCAGAGGAGAGCAGGTTCAAATGATTTCCCACAGTTTTAACTACAACAATGGCTTTGGAAAAAATATGTAGAGAGTGTTAGTGTGTTGGAATGTGTCTTCCCCACACAGCCTTAGGTTCAAATTCTTATTTAACTTTACTACTAAAGAGTGAGGTGGGGGTATATTTGTTTGCGTATAGTGTTTGTGGCCGTACAGTCTACCATCCGTAATTCTCCCACAGGACATGACTGCCAAAACAACACCTTGTCAAGACCTAAGATGGAGAAACAGGAAATGTGGGGGCTTGTCATGTCTGAGGAAGTATGAATAGGAACTGGGAGGGCAAAAGGAGCGGTCACCCCAAGGCCTGTTTTTAGTCATTATCTCAAGTATTCATTTTTCGGCACTTCAAGTGGCTGAATAGGTGAAGCAAAACAAACAAACAAAATTTTAAAAAGGATTCTAAACAGGTGGGATGACATCCAACGCGCGGGTAGAGATGGGTGATAGGATAGAGTATTCGAGAAGGACAAAATTTACTGAAAGATGAAAGAAGTAGGGGCGTCAAATTCGGTTTTTGGCTCAGAAGATCCAAAACATCACATACAATAGTTCTCTAAAAGAAAGTTTAAATCAGGACAGTTTTTTTTAAACAACACACAAAGTTTAACCACCTAAGGGGAGTCAAAAGCGTGTTAGGCACCCAACGTGTAAAATCAATTAAGAAATGGATCTCTGAGTTATGAAGTATGGTCATATTCGGGAAAATGTAAACACAGTTCAGCAGATTATACAAAAAAAAATTGCAAAAAATGGTAGCAAAACATTTCAAAATAATCCAAAAACTAGGTTTAGCCAAAGTTCTTTCATTAGTTACTAAATTTCAATTCAAAACACACAATTGTTAAAAACCAATAATTCAATACAAATCATATTCTAGTTTAATTTCACAATATCATCAATTCCAATTTTATTATTTTATTTACTCATTAACATTCATAATTTTATAATTTCAATTTTTTACTTGTAATTCGCACCAAAATCTTCTCTTAATTTCCCCCCCCCCCCTTCCCAAGAAAATTGTGCATGAAACAAAATTATTTTAATTTAAAGTCATTATGTGGATGAAAATGCCTTAATCTGGTTGAGTGCACAATTTCATTCTTTTTCCCAGTGTATTGGTTTGGTTTATCAATTTCAAAATTACCATTAGAAAGTTGGCTTAAAATTTTATAAGGGCCTGAATAAGGTGGATCTAGTTTTCTTGAATTTGGGTATTTAAATTCTTCGTACATCACTAAGTCTCCAATTTTAAAGTTTGACTGTACAAAATGTCTATCATATCTCTGTTTAGTAATTTTATGGTGCTGAATGGTTCTTTGTACTGCAATCTTTCATGTATCTTCAACTGGCGGATAATTTAATGAAGTTGTTTAAGCAATGAGTCATATGGTAAATGTCCAAATAAAAGTTAATTTGGGGAGAATCCAGTTACACTATGGGGTTGGTTATTATATTCAGAAGTTACTTGCTCTAAACTTTTGGTCCATGGAATTTTTTTCGAAGAATTATTTACTTTACATCTTAATTTTGCCACTATTGTTTGATTACATCTTTCATTTTTTCCGTTGCACTGCGGTCTATGGGCGGTCGTGAGTAATTGTTCAGCATTGTGATGTTTTAGGAATTTTTTAAACCTGGAGGAAATAAATGCAGCATTTCTGTCGCTTAATATTTGTTTGGGAACTTTAATTTTGAAAATTTCCTTTAAGCAGTTAGTATATGTCTCACTTGTCACACTTTTAGAAGGAAAAGTTCAAATATACCTTGTCACATGATCAATCACCAGATGAAGATAATTTTGTCGAGTTATAATAATTAAAACCTCCAATAGTATCAACTGAAATTAGGTCAAACGGTTCAAGGGCAACAAGCACCTGCTCCATTAGTCCGAATTTTCTCTGCGTTGATTTTTTTGTTTTTCTGACATGTTGCACAACAACGAACAAAATTTGCAATATCTATTATTATATCTTGCCAATAGTAAATAGGGGAAATTAATTGCAACATTTTTTTCACGCCTGGATGTCCTAGTTTTTCATGTGCAGAGGCTATTAATTTTAGTCTTAATGATGGCGGAACTACAATTTTGACTAGATTTTTCTTTTTCACCATTAAAACTCCATCATATTTCTTGTATTTTACATTGTGTACATTATCATTTAATTGTCCTTGAATAATTTCATCTGTGCTTAAAAAATAACAATACTGGGATACAAAGTGGCTTATAGGATTTCTTGATAGCATATCAGCTTCCTAATTAGATTTACCTTTTATGTGTATTATCTCATAATCATACATAGAGAGATTTAAAGACCATTTAACAGTCGTCCAGTTAAATTTTTAACATTATTGAGCCATTACAAGGCTGAATGATCCGAATGAATTGTGAATTTTTTCCCATGCAAGTAACAATGGTATTTATCAATAGAGTCAATTATAGTCAATCACTCAAGTTCTGTTATTGCATAGTTTTTTTTCATGTTTCTTTAATTGTCTGGAATGAAAAGCAATTGGGTGTTGTTGACCATCAGGATGTTTTTGTTTTAAGACAGCAGCAACTGCTTCTTGATTCGCGTCTACAAAAAGGTGGCATGGATAACCTGGGTTAAATTATGTTAAAATTGGCTTTGAAATGAGCTCATCTTTTAATCTCAGATATGAATTTTGACATTATTGGGACCAATCCCATTTTACATCCTTTTTTAGCAATTTGTTAAGGGGGAGTCTTAATTTTGCATAGTCTTGTATAAATTTTTGATACACATTTATTGATCCTAAAAATCTTTGTAATTAATTTACATTTCTTGACGGTAATAATTTTCTAATAGTTTCAATGTTTGTATTATGTGGGGAGTATTTTCCTTGTATTATTTCATAACCTAAGAATTTGATTTCTTTTTGCGCAAATTGACATTTTGCTTTGTTTAGCTTAATGTTTTCCTGCTGACAAATTTTTAAATTTTTTTCTGAATGCTCTATGTGTTCAAGGAAAGTGTTTGAGAAAATTATTATATCATCGAAGTAGTTCAGGGTAAAATTTATTTGGTGTTTATTAAGAATTTGTCTTATTGCTCTTTGGAAGACACTAGGTGCATTTTTCCACCCAAACGGTAATCTTTTCCACTCATACAATCCAAAATTAGTCGTAAATGATAGTTTTTCAGTGTCACGTTCGTGTATTTCAATATGCCAATAGCCTGAGGTCAAATCTAAAGTGGTGAAATAATTTGCATGAGATAATTGGTCTAAAAGGTCATCAATTTGTGGAATAGGTTCTGAATCTGTTTTCGTTATAACATTTTATTTCCTATAATTGATGCATAATCTTGTTTTTCCCTCATTTTTTTATTTGCAAGGGTGACAGGTGCGCTAAATGGAGAACTTGATGGTTTTATAAAACCTGCTTTTAAAAGTTCATCTATTTGTCGTTTAATTTCAGCATTTTCTGCTTGGGAAGCACGATATAGCCTCTGTGATATTGGTAATTCTGACGTTAAAACGATTTTTTGAGGTTCTAATCTAATCTTGCCAACATCGTATTTGTTTTTAGAAAAAAATGTCTTCGAAATTTTTTTTTATTTTGTCTAATTGGGTCCAGAACTCTGGTATTTGTTCTGGTGGCTTTGAATCCAAGACATCACCGGGCTCTTTAACCAGAGTGTTCAATGCATCATCGGGGATACCTGATGTATCCTTATAATTTAGAACATGACAATCATCATTATTTGCACCATGAAAATTTTCAATTTTGCATTAGATTTGTCCATACATTGCTCTAGGTCATTAATCGGTGTGTCACATCTACACTGCTGGCCATCCAAATTGCAACACCAAGAAAGACAAGAGATATCACAACAAAATTTATTTTGTAGATAACATGTTGACCAAGTATCAAATGATTAAATTTATAGAGTTCTGTGAAGTGTGGTTCCTGCCAAAATCAGTAGCCAGAGTAGCCGCCATTGTTGGAGATCACCGCTGCCACACGCCTCGGCATTGATTCAGAGACTTTGGATAAGTTCTTGGGGTACAGAAGACCAAGCAGCTTCCACACGTTGCCAAAGTTGATCTGCTGTGGCAGATGGGGATGGAATCTGGGTCAATCGTAGAGCAACCATGGACCACATGTTTTCTATCGGCGAAAGATCCAGAGAGCGAGGCGGCCAGGGAAGTAATTCAATCTGGCGATTGACGAACAACCGTTGGACAATGCGTGCCACGTGTGGTCGCGCATTATCCTGTTGAAATATGGCTGTTGGCAAGCCCTGAAGGTAAGGAAGGACAACTGGCTCCAACACCTCAGAGATGTAGCGCTGGCTGTTTAAAGTACCTGCAATGCGTACTAGAGGTGTGCGAGAGTGATATCCAATACCGCCCCATACCATAATACCCGGTGCAGGACCAGTGTGGCGGTGCATTACGCAGCTGTTCAGCATCCTCTCTTCACGGTGTCTCCAGACTCGAATGCGACCATCGTGGTGTTGCAGACAGAAGCGTGACTCGCCAGTAAAGACAATTTCATTCCATTCTGCCGTCCACATCCTTCTGTCATCGCACCATTGGCGGCGGAGACGTCTGTGGTTCTGCGTCAAGGGTAGACAAAGCAATGGACGTCTTGTGGACAGACCACTCTGCTGTAAACGGCGTCGAATGGTACGCGCAGACACTGGATGATGCGTTACAGACTGCATGTGCTGTGCTATGGTTCGTGATGTGACTGAGCGATCCGTCACTGCTATGCGCACAATTCGCCTGTCATCACGTGAAGTGGTGCGCTGAGGTGGATGCTATCGAACAAGCTGGTCCGTCGTACCCTCCTGCATCCAACGATCACATATCCGCATTACAGTTGTTTGGTTTCGTCCAACACGACTAACGATTTCCCTGAAAGATAATCCACAATCTCGGTAGGCCACTATCCTTCCTCTGTCAAACTCGGATACTTGATCAAAAGATGATCGCTGTTTTCGACGACGCATAATTGATAGTTTTTTTGAAAAAACCACAAGAAAAACTTAATTGCCGAACTTGAAATCGTCGAAATCTCCAAGCCTTAAATAGCGCTTTGAAGTGGCGCCACAGGCGCGCGTGATGTGCGTCTGCGCTGAAATTCTAATCATTTGCATATCTCACCTCCGCTAATGCATGTTGTAAATTTCATGTTATTTGCATGTTTCCTTCAGGGTGTTGCATTGACAGTGGCCAGCAGTGTATTCGCTAAAACAGTTCCCATACCTTGGTTCAAACAATTTTTTTCTTTAATATTTCTAGGAGTAAGCTCAAGAGAGTGATCATGTCTAAAATTTTTTCTCTTTTCAAAATTACTTCTTTTACAAAAACATCTTTCATTATAAGAATTCCTAGTACCATAAAAATTACTACCTTTATACATATTCTTATTTAACTTTCTAAATTTATACATACAATCATCAGCATAATACTTATTTTCATAATACAAATTTTCACTATAATTTTTAAAGTTCTTATTTTGAACATGAAAAGCAATAGGACTTAAAAATTTATACTCATCATATAATTTTATCTATTTACCAAATTGATACACTCTTAAATTTCTAAAATTAACATCTAATTTAAATAACCAAATATGCTCTAAACTCAATAATAAATAAGGCAAATCACTGTCTACAGTCAAAATATCAATTTTTTTTTAACACTTCCTATTTTTACATAACTTTCTATTAAATTTTTTGCAATAACATTTCCGACAGTGTGCTTTATTAATACATTTTTATTATCATTTTCATTAAAGTTTTTAAGAAATTTATGTAATTTTGATGATAATAAGGTCACCGTTGACCCACTGTCTAAAAGACATGGAAAAGTTATTTCCACTCACCTGAGCTTCAGTGATTAGTCATCTTCGGTCATTTTGGTTATCTGCTCTTTGGTAGCTGTTTTGGTAATTGTCCGAATTCTGATGCCGTTGGTTGAATGCCATGAATCTCTCGTGTCCATCGTGATTTTGATTTCTTCTATGATGATAATCCTCTCGTCTATTAAATCTTGGTTCATTGTAGTTATTCCATCGCCGTCGATCATCCGTATGGTTCCCTCGTCTCTGATTTGTCGATTCGTTGAAATTTTGTTGATATTTCGTAGGGGAATTTGAGTATCCTTCTCTTCTTTCATTTTCTTTAGGAATTGTTGTCGGCAGGTGTATCTTCTTTGGAATTTCCAGCCATTCTACTGGAGTTCGTATATTTTGCAGGGTCAGGAGAGTTTGCATGTGTGGAGGTGAATCAAGTGTGAGTATTTCTACTAATTCACTGTTTTCTTTTTGAACCGATCTGCCTAATTCGATCTTGTCTTTATAATAACTGAAAAGATCTCCATTTTCTGATAATTTTAAATTTCGATATCGTGTAATTTGTTCTTGTCGACTTTTGGAAAAAATCGCGATTAATTGTTTCTTTATAACTCCATATTCTTCCCTGTACAATTGAGTCGAAATGATTAACTCTTGAATTTCCTCACTTACATAGTTCATGATATTTTCTTTCTTCCATTCATTATTTAATTTCAACGCTCGGCATTTTTCGCCATACAAATTTAACCAAGGGAGTATATTTTTTATCTTCTTATTGTCAAACGTCGGGATTAATAGTTTTATATCAGTTCGTTTTTTCTCTTCATTTCGTCTGTACCACCAATCATCTGTTTGGGTACTTTCCGCACTTAATTTCTTGTCACTCTCTTCTTTTTCAAGTTTATTTTCGTTTGTAGTCGCTCCATCATGAGTTTCATGCTGCTGTACGTAACTATCGTCTAAGTTCATGTTCCTGCGTTTTAGATCAGTCTCTGGATTACCCATAGCCATCGTTTTAATGTTCGTTTTTATTCCTTTGAGAATAATTTCTTAAGCCGAAAAGTCACAACAAAAATTTCCTCTTTTTCCGGAGCGATAATCCACTGGTAATGTCGTTTCACCCATGAAGTTCATCAACTATCGGCTTCTGACACGGAGCTTGTTTTACTCCCTTGTTAACATCAATTTCATGCAGTCACGTTTCCATTGTTGAATTGGGCGAGTGGTAGGCCTTTTAAAGAAATAGTCCAAGCTCTTATTAACTCCTTCTTTATTGAACTTCGTAAGTTGACCACTCTCCAGGTTGATTTCTGCGCTTCGCCATTTTATAATCTACTCGGCACGACTGCCGCGCGCGTCCGCTGTCAACGAGATCCCCACGCAATCTACCACCAAAACTTAACTATCTCCGAGCTCCTGCCGTCTAGTGCATGTGCAGATCCCTCCCATTAGGCATCTGGAACTCTCTTCTGCTGACTTTTCGCTTTTGCTTCGCGCCAAAAACCCGTACTATTTTAAAAATAAACCCTTTCGCTAGAATCGTTCGCTTTTCAACCTACACTGTCGCTGCTAAAAGGAATATTTCCTTCAGAATACACGCGCTCTGTTAAAAATGATTGTTACTTTCTTACTATTTTAAAGCCCCCTGTGAAATCTCAGTTAATGCTTAACACACACACACACACATATATATATATATATATATATATATATATATATATGTAGGAAGGAGTTAGTACTCCTTCCTTTAGAAGTGAATCATTAGACTTAATTATTTTGAACATTTAATTAAACTAGACGATGTTTACAAGACAGGACTAACACTTAGTATGAAATTAAAAAAAACAAAGCATCAACACAGCTATTTGACTCAAAACGGCAAGCCTGCGGAGCGACACATCCGCTTCGTAATGTCACTAGTCCATCACTCTGTTTGCGCGCCAAGTCCTTCGCGCCGAAGTAGTAGGAGTGGAAGTTGTAGTAATAGTTCAGTTGTGTTGCCAAACTTATTCTCACACGGCCGTTCTGACTTTCCAGACGTCCGCGGCTGGGTTGTAAACAATAATTCTGAAAAGATAAAAAAAAAGAGCAGAAAAAGGAAAAATATTTCAAAAAATCAAGCAGTGTTCAACACAGTGGTATTGGTGTTCAGTTTCTGCACCACTGTTTCATTTTGTCCGCTGCAGTTGATGTTATGGTTGGACCATCGTGATGTCCTAACTTTCGAACTTCGTAACGATCGTTGGGGTTGATGTTCGTGATCTCATATGGTCCGAAGAACTTTGGTCGGAGCTTTAATCCGGTTCCAAATTGAGTTCGTTGTATTGCCACTTTGTCACCGATCTTGTATTTACAAGCCGGTTTACGCCGTTTGTTATATTGTCGTATGTTTTCTTCCTGTAAACGGAGGATATTTCGTTTAGCTTCGATACGTAACGCTTCTTTGTCATCAAGAATTCTTTGGTGGTGTTCCTCGTCAAGAAGATTTTTAATCTGTAGATCCTCTTGTTGTTTCATTTTAACACCAATTAAAAGTTGAAAGGGTGTGAATTTTGTACTGCGTGTGGTGGTACTATTTAAGATACGTTGCAATCTTGGGACATATTTAAACCATTTGTCAGGTTCATCTAGAGCTAACTTAGTTAAAACGGGAATAATTGTGCCATGAACACGCTCAACCTGACCGTTGCCACGTGGCACACCTGTTGCTGTTGAAATGTGTTCAATTGACTGTTCCTGGCAGTAACTTTGAAATTCTGAAGATGTGAATGCGCTACCTTTGTCAGTAATGATTTTTGAAGGGTTGCCAAATGTAGTTTGTTGCAAGGATAATTTGTCTAAGGCATCTTTCGTAGAGGTGGACTTCACGGGATAGATCCATACAAATTTGGAAAAGGCATCAACTACTGTAAAAAGATACTTATAACATTTTTTTGTCGATGGTAAAGGTCCTAAAAAGTCGCAATGGTAACATTCAAGGGGTGCATCACCTTTTGGAATGGGGTGAAGGTATCCTTCTTGTTTTCCAGATTTTCGCGAGGACAAAATGCAAGGAATACAGTTCGAAATAATTTCTTGAACTAATTTCTTAAGTTGAGGAATGAAAAATTCACGAGAAACAATTAATTCGGTTTTTTGTGAAGCAAAATGACCTTGTGAATGGGCGTTTAGCACTATTTCTTTCTGCATCATTTGTGGTACTACTAAAAGTTCGGCATCCTGATGAAGTTTATAAAGAATTCCGTTTTTAACAAAAAATTCATCAGAAGGTGTAGATTCAAGCATAGATTTAATTTGAGATATAAATTCATCCTGGTCTTGGGCATTTTTCACCTTTTGAGTGATATCATTTGAGGTAATTACAAGAATGGGGTTACGACTTAAAGCATCAACATGTTTCATCTGTCTACCGGGTCGATGACAAACTTCATAATCAAAGTCTTCTAACATCAATGCCCATCGAGCAATTTTAGCTGGTAGGTCTTTTTTGTGCATCGTTTTTTGGAAAGCATCACAATCGGTGATAATTTTAAATTTTGTTCCCAACAAGTAGTTTCGAAATTTTTTTAGCGCTTCAATAACGGCAAGAACTTCCAGTTTATAACTATGATATTTTTCTTGTTGAACTGTAGTTTTACGGCTAAAATAATGAATAGGATGAAACTGTCCATCATCGGATTGTTGCAAGAGCACAGCGCCAAAACCTAAGGAGCTGGCATCAGTGTGGAGTTCTAATGGGTATCCCTGTTGAAAAACATGAAGAACTGGGTTTTGTGAAAGAATGTTTTTAAGTTGTTGAAAAGCTGCTATTTGTTCAGAGTCAAAATTAAATTCTACATTATCCCGAAGGAGGTCACTTAATGGTCTAGCAATCAGCGCATAATTTGGAATGAACTTTCTGAAATAACTTGTTAATCCAAGAAAACTTTGAACTTGTTTAGGGGTTTGAGGTTGTGGGAAATTTTAAACAGCTTGTGTCTTGGTAGGTGAGGGTTTAACTACTCCATTTTCGATAATGTAACCAAGAAATTCTATCTTTCGCTGTAAAAATTGACACTTTTTAAAGTTCAATTCAAGGCCATAGTCTGCAGCTGTTTGGAGAACTAGGCGTAATTTTTGTAGACCTTCAACTTCATCATTAGATGGTATGAGAAGATCGTCCATGTAAACAATAAGAACATTGTCGAGAATGAGATTTCTAAAAACTGTGTAAACATATCGTTGGAAAACACTGGGACTGTTACATAAGCCAAATGGGACACGTAAAAATTCGTATTGTCCTTCATGAGTCACAAAAGAAGTATATTTAGTGCTATTAGGGTCCATAGGTACATGAAAGAAACCATTTTTGAGATCAAGTGAAGTGAACACCCGAGATTTTCCAAGTTTGTCTAAAGCTTCTTCGATGAGCGGTAAGGGAAATTTATCTTTTATCATTTTTCTATTCAATTTGCGGTAATCAACACAAAGTCTATAATCTCCACTTTTTTTCTTACATAGAACAATCGGTGCGGCATAATCGGAGCAACTTTCTTTAATAATTCCATCATTTAACCAATCTTGAATTTGGCTTTCTACAATTTTCTGTTCCGCGAAAGGGAGTCGTCGAGAACGTTGAGCTACAGGGATTTCATCTTGTAATAAAATAGTCATCTTAATTTCAGTGTCTTGAACTTTATGTGGTTTGTAGGAAGTAACGATATTTTGAACTTCCTCACGAGTTTCAGAATTCAAAATGTGTGAAAGATCAAATGGAAAAGCTTGATCATCAGAAACATTAGCAATATTAACGAAGGTGTTATTTTCAGGAGTTTTGCATAAACGAATACCGTCTTTATCAAATGTAAATTGGGTTTGCTGTAAAAAGTCGATTCCGATAATCACATCAAAAGGAATCAAGTCATCCTCTAGAACATGTATTTTAGCAGGTAAAGTAATGGTTTGAATTTCGATGGAATCCTGAAAGAATCCGATGCTGTGAACTTGGTTTTTGCCAATTCCTGAAAAGGGAATGTTGGTGGGCTGCAATGGTGGCGAACCAATTCTTCGATAGGTTTTCTCATTGATGAGGGTTGCCTGTGACCCAGTGTCACAGAGTGCTGTCAATTGAATTCCTGCAAGTTGAATGTCAACATGCATGGGATTTTTCGATGAAGTTTCAGGAGAAAGTGCATTTACAGTTTTATCAGAAATAGGTTTTTGAGAATCAGGTTTTGGTTCAGAATTTCGATAACTTTTAGGGCAATTAGCATGAACATGACCAAAACTTTTACATCCGTAGCATTGTTTACCATGTGACTTATTCAAACATTGGTTGCTTTTGTGACCTCTCAAGCCACAGGAAAAACATACTGGCTGTGTATTTGGGCTACGTGTATTATCGACTTTCACATTGAGGTAGGAAGCATCAATTTTTTTCTGATTATTTTGTCTGAAATTTTGTGATCTGTTAAAGATTTGTTCATAAATTTTCAACTTTTCCTTAAATTCAGGGACGGATTTACAACCGTAAAGAATAACTTTATTGTTTGTTGAATCAGGAATTCCGTTTATGACATACTCAAACAGAGAGGAGTCATCGAGAGAACCTTTGTGTGCCAAATCTCTCATAGCTAAGAAATATTCTTGTAGGGTTTCAAACGGTTTCATACGTCGAGATTCCATTAATTTATGTAACTGAATACCGTTAATTTTGTCCGAAAATTCGTCTAATAAATGGTGCTTCAATTGTTCCCAATTTGTAATTCCACGAATAGACCTAATTAAAGTTTGAGCGGGACCAGTTAAACATTTTCTAACAAAAGTAATTTGGTGAATTGGATTGTTTATCTGATATAAACAAAAAAGTTCTTCAACGTCAGATATAAAATTCTCAATACTGTAATTATCACGAGACGAGAAAGGTTTTATTAAATCAACAACGTCTTTCAGACTAAACAACTGGAAAGAGAGATTCGCAGTTTCAACTGAAGGCAATGAATTTTGATCTGATTCACCAACGGAAATGTGTGTATTTTGCTTATTCGAAGATTCTTTTGCGTCAATGGTGGGGGAAAAGGGAGATCTATTTTCCTCTATAACGCTGTTAGTTTGGGATGAACGTGCACCCGGAAGTGAGTCATCATTCACTTCGCATTCCGAAAGATCAGAAAATTCTGCTTTTAATAACGATAAATCACTAAGACTCATAAGAATGGTATTGGCACATTTGTCTGGGTCAGTTGAAAATTCTAAATGAAGTAGATTACAAATAGAAATCAAGTCTTTAAGTGAAAACTCTTTAAGTACTTTCTGTTTCGTTGCTTCCAACACGAATGGCTGTTTAAAACCTGTAAATTTACGTAATCTGGTACGATTTTGTCTGTCGCCGTCTGTACCAAAAATTAAACGATGTAGAACCTTTATTTGATTCGTACTACCAATTTTTAATGATTTTGCAATATTGGGGTAATCGTTGAGAGTAGCCATAACTATATACTAGGTTCAAACAATTATAGTACACAAATATACAAATATTCAAAACCAAAATCAATACTTATAATACGTAGGTACTCAACTTCAAAAATAAAATTTCAAATCGAAATTTCCTCAAATACCAATTCAATAATAAAATATTGATTCTCAAAATATGCATCAAGGAAATAATATAATATTCTTCAAACTGTATTCAAATTGCAATCATTCAAAATATATGTTATGTTGTGGTTTGTTCAAGGAAACAAGATTCTTCAAGTTAAATGTCGAAATTTTCATCAAATCATCAAATAATTTCATCGAAATAGAATTCTCTTCAAGAAAACAGAAGTGATAAATTCAACGTCAAAGACCATCAAAAATGAATTTAGCATCAATTAAATTCTTGCATCAAAAGAACGTTGACATATTTTCAGTTTTCTTATAATTATCATCAATAAGATGAGAATTCCATTAATCTTCAAAATTTTCTTGAACAAGCTTCAAAGTATGCATCAAATAATTACAATATGATCAGAATATACTCACAGTTCTGGTTTTCGGTTCTCGTCATCCCATCAGAATATTATCAGAGTCCGTGGCACATCACTTTCGTTTTCGCTGGCGGTATCCAAAACAGAAATCACAGAGAACAGTAATCCGGTAATCATCAAAAGAAAATAGTTTTTCAGTCCAAGCTAGGGGTATTTTTCGAGTCTGAGGGCCGAGCACCCATGTAGGAAGGAGTTAGTACTCCTTCCTTTAGAAGTGAATCATTAGACTTAATTATTTTGAACATTTAATTAAACTAGACGATGTTTACAAGACAGGACTAACACTTAGTATGAAATTAAAAAAAACAAAGCATCAACACAGCTATTTGACTCAAAACGGCAAGCCTGCGGAGCGACACATCCGCTTCGTAATGTCACTAGTCCATCACTCTGTTTGCGCGCCAAGTCCTTCGCGCCGAAGTAGTAGGAGTGGAAGTTGTAGTAATAGTTCAGTTGTGTTGCCAAACTCATTCTCACATATATATATATATATATGTGTATCAAGGATTTAGTGGGGAAAGAATGATTACTCTAAATTTAAAGGGGGTCTTAGTAATTAATTTATTGTCGTGGCGTAATTCGCCACTATCCTCATATCTTGGTTCGAAATGCATCGAGAGAAATCGGGGAAATTCCCTGTGGATTTGAGTGACAGTTCGTGGTAAACGCCTCTGCCTCATCTTCGGTGCCTACGTAACGAAGCTCTTGTGGACATGCGCGATGGCTTTAGATGGTAAAAAACAATAGCGTTTTAATCAGACGGCGAGAAATTCTTGATTAAGACGGTCACGCGTCGCGCGGGGAGCTGGATGAGTTCTTGATAAAATTTACAGATTGAATCAGGTAGGAAATTATTGGGAAAATAAAATATGTTAGATGTATTAATTGTAGTTCTTTGCCACCGGCCTTTTAACTCATTGACTGCTATAACTTTAATAATTATGTAGAGATAGATTAAGAAAGAGTAAGTTTGGATATAAGACGACGTACTGGGAAGGGTGTAAGTAGCGAACGTGTCAATAGCCGCGTAGGATTTTTGGGATCGCGCGAGGGAAAATAAATTGAACCCCACAGCTTTTAAAAATTTAAGTTAAAAATTAAAATTTTATCCAAGTTCTCATCATGTTCCCTTGGGACTGCGTTGACTGCGTTGGTTGAGAAGAAGAATAGTGGTTTGAAGCTGAATAATTTTGCCGATCAGGATTACATGCTACCGAGAAGATGTCGCAGACTTCGGGTGTAGATTAACCGATTTGTCTACTGCAGTTTGTCCTTTGACGAAAAGCGTTCGGATACCAACACCGTTGCGCGGCGAGGACGCCGTGCCATTGATGTCGTCCGGTTTGTGTTTGAAGTGTGATTTTCTTCAGTCGTCGAATCATTGCGGTCGCCATTTGTTCTTAGTGTGACGCAGTGAATATCGTTCTCTCTGCGCTGTTTTTCGCCAGAAGACCTTGAATCGTGGAGTGTGTGATTTTTTTCTTTTCCACGACGCAACAAGCAACGAAAATAACGTTTTTCATCGGTGCTGTATTCGTGCACTTCAGGGAATTTCGGAGTTCTACAGTGTAAAAAAAGGGATACGAGAAACGATGCATCGTGCTTGAGACCAGCTCGACAGAAACACCAGGATTGGAGGAGGTTAAGAAGATTAAATTTGAACATTCTGGATAGTAAAAGTAAAGTTTTTTTTGTTTGACGGGATAATTACAGTAGGGTAAGCAATACTTATTAAATTTTTAAATATGAAATGGTTTTTATATGTGAAAAGATTGTGTTTGAAGGGTAATGATGGAAATTAAAAAAAAAAATTAATGATGATGTTTAAATAACTGTGTCAGAAATAAATAAGATATGGGTTTTGAAGAAATATTAGTTTTTGATGAGATTAGTTTTTGAATTTAATGAAATATTAACTGACACATATTCAATGTGATCTGTGAAAAGATATGTAAAATTTTCATATTTTTCTCAGCGGATTTAATGACTGCTGAAAACGTGTTTTTGTGAAGGTTTTGTTGATTTGATAAGGATTTGGAGTTTTGAAAGACCTATTTCATGTTCTCAAGAAAAATTAATTGATATTTTTAACAATTCGAAATGTTTTAAATTTATAATATTATGAAATTAAATTGTGTATCCATCTTGTTGGAAGGGGGGGGGGGGGAGCAAAGTAATGTACTAAATTAGGAGCAATTTTAAAATTTTTGCAGATTCTGGTTTCCTGGTGCGACGATGATCATTTTATTCCTTGTATATATTTTTGTGTTTATTTGAGTGTCATAAAGTATTATTTTAAGTTACATTTTGATAAATAATATTTTGAGTTTCATATAGTGTTTTTCAGTTTACAGTTATCTTACAATTTGTAAGTGTGTTATTTTGATTTATAATTTCTTCACAGGTATATTACTTTGATTTATATCAATTTTACAGTTTTTTATAAGTGTTTTTGTAGTGCATTTTTGATTACAAGTAAATGAATGAAGAAGACATATTTAGATGTATTTTATTATATCGAAATAATAATGAAAAAAAAATGAGGTGTGGAATTTGCAGTAATGTAAGATGTGAAAGTTTACGAAATATTTTGGCCTTGAAATTGGTAAGATTTGGATAGCATATTGAAAAATGTGAGTTTTTAACATTTTTGTCAATAAATAATAAAATGATTAATGTTTTGACCGGGCATGAGCTGTTTCACATGCCTTCTCATGTCATTAGGATTAGTTTTAAGTAAGTCATTGAGTGATCATAAAAAGTACGTAATAAGAATTGAGAAAGGAAACTGTTTTAAGTAATGTAGATGATTTTGAAAGTTGATTCCATACATTTAGATTCCAATTTACTGTTTCTCATATATTTTTAAAATTCAAATTGTGTGTTCTTGATTTTATTGATTAGGGTGATAAAATTTTATGTGTTTTTTTTTGATAAAAAATATAATAATGTGAAGTTCAGAGATCCATTTCTTAAGTGATTTTATATGTTGGATGCCTAACACCCTCTTGACTCCACTTATGTGGTTAAACTTTGTGTTGTTTATATTTAAAAAAAAGGAAAAAAAGTGTTTAAACTCTCTTTTTAAGCTACTTTGTGTTTATTCATCAATTTGGGTCTCATAAAACACGTGTAATATTATGGTGTAATTTCGAAAAATATGTTTTTTGGGTTTTGTGTACAGATGAAGAGTGATGTGTAGCGTCCGATTTACAGAGTTAATATTTTATTTTTGGTTGTACAGATTTGGACTTCTACATTTGTTAAAAGAACTGAGTGTTTACTATATTTACTTGTGATTCAGGTATTATCGTGTTTTCTTTAATAAGATTTCATTATAATTGTGTTTTTTACTGATTTTTGTAATTTTGGAAATTTATATTGTGATGATTAACAGCTCGTCAATGGCAATTGTGTCTCAAATGGAGACTTGTGTAAAATGTATCAGTACCTTGATTCAATCTGGCTAGGCGTGAATAGATAAAATTTTAGGTTAGGTTTAATTTAATTTATGTTGATTGGGGAGACGTCCCTACTCAACAATATTTTTCGGTTGATAGTTATTTGGGATTTTGAAATTTAATCCTAGTGTTTTCTCTTCTGAAGACTTGCCAAATAGAATTAGCTACTCCATTTGTGTGCGTGCCTTCAGGGGGACGGGAGGAGGAAAGTTGTCAAGGATTTAGTGGGGAAAGAATAATTACTCTAAATTTAAAGGGGGCTTAGTGATTAATTTATTGTCGTGGCGTAATTCGCCACTATCCTCATATCTTGGTTCGAAATGCATCTAGAGAAATCAGGGAAATTCCCTGTGGATTTGAGTGACAGTTCGTGGTAAACGCCTCTGCCTCATCTTCGGTGCCTACGTAACGAAGCTCTTGTGGACATGCGCGATGGCTTTAGATGGTAAAAAACAATAGCGTTTTAATCAGACGGCGAGAAATTCTTGATTAAGACGGTCACGCGTCACGCGGGGAGCTGGATGAGTTCTTGATAAAATTTACAGATTGAATCAGGTAGGAAATTATTGGGAAAATAAAATATGTTAGATGCATTAATTGTAGTTCTTTGCCACCGGCCTTTTAACTCATTGACTGCTATAACTTTAATAATTATGTAGAGATAGATTAAGAAAGAGTAAGTTTGGATGTAAGACGACGTACTGGGAAGGGTGTAAGTAGTGAACATGTCATATATATATATATATATATATATATATATATATATATATATACAGTGGAACCTCGATCGATCGTTCTCCGAATCATCTTTTTCTCGTATGTGTCGTCTATTTCACCGTTCCAACGATCACATTGCTGTGTTATGTTCCCGCATCTATCGTTATTCCGCATTTATCGTTCAGATCAGTTGGTCTCTTGAAAAACGATAGATCGAGATTCTACTACTATATATATATATCTATATATATATATATATATATATATATATATATATATATATATATATATGTATAATATACTGATCTTGTAAGTATAGATGATACGCATAACAAATCCTGATACCAGTTACTCAGGAAGGTAGTTGCATATTATTAAATAGTTACATATTCTTTACAAAGGTGCGTGTAGCAAAAGATGTCAGTAGCACTACCAGACAACCTTCGCTATGGTAAAACATCATATAATTAACTCAGATTATCTCATTCAAGTCCATATTCACAGTAGAATGAAATATATTTTGGCGTATAGTATCCATATCTCTGTATATTCTACTGATTTCAAGTTAATATATTGTAACAAATAGCCTGTTTGAAAGAAAAATAACAATGTAGGGAGGATTATATTAAAGCACAGAAAGTGTAGTTCAACCCGACCAATACTTTGCAGTGTTTGGTTTGTACGCTGATAAATTCATAAAATTCCTGCTAACATAAAATTTTATAATAAAAAACAAAAATTCTGAATGGTCTTGCACTAGAGTTTTTTTTTTCTTTCTTTTTGTCGTCCCTGAGAGCTAGCCAAATGAAAAATATTGCAATCAATGACACACGACATGACTTCAAGAAAAGAATTCAGATATCATTTTCGACAATATTCCATTAAAACGCACTCCACGTGGCACCAAAAACTATTTCAAACAATAAATCCTAATAAATAAAGTCAACATTGATATTCTTTGAACACCAAATCAATCTAACCAGGATTCCGAGTTCAAATGTTTTCGGTTAATCTTTTAAGAACACTACTTTAGGAAACTCTGAAAATGCTTTTTGAACGCATATTACATCTCAAAGAGAGGCTTACATAGAATCCTCATTGTAAAAGAACATTGTAAAAAGGTAGCAGTACTAAAGAAGTAAAGATTTAAAGTAGTAATTCCAATTTTACACAGTAAGACATTTTGTGGTAAAATGAAGCATTTCTCAATTTATGTAATTACATTATTGTGTTTCTCTTATTATGTATGTCACAAATTATATATATTACGCTTATTTTTACTAAATTAATAACTTATGCTTCACACATAAATACTCTTTAATTTAAGGAATGCAGCTTGCAAGGAACATGAAAAATATATTGTATGCTAAATCAAATATGCCAATTTAGATGAGAAAAAATTTTCTTTGACATGCATAATTTCAATATATATAAATATAGAAATTTGGTCCATTTCTAAAATCATATATTTTATATCGTGTTTCATATGAATGGTTTATTATTCTATGTGAATTCTTAAATAATAACTGAAGATTTTTAAGTAAAAACTGTACCTAAAAACTAACATAAAAATCAACTCTTGGACAAATATTTTCAATTTTAAACTCTATTATTTACAAAATTTACTATCCATTAGCAAGTAGATGTTTTCGAATCTTCATTTCAAATTCCTTTTGGGAAATAATTTCATTTAAATATGCATATAGATATCTTGCGTAGATATCCACATAGAAAATCATACGAATCTTTTAGAAATAGAAAATGTCGTATTTACCACTAACAGAATAATTCTTTTAGACACATTTAGTGCATGGTGAGACACATATCCTAAGAACTGAGATCTTTGCTGTTTACTTTAATAGAGAAACGCCCATCACAATCAACTGAAATAAGCCATTCTGCTGCCCATAAAAAAAAGACAATGTTTGAACAGGGAATTCCTGACTAGTTCACTTCCCCTTCCACATATATTTACCAAATCTAAAAGAGATTTTCATGTATTATAGCAATTGGTCGGTGTCAAAAATGAACATGCTGGTGCCAATGGATATTTACTTGGTAAAATAAACCCCGTGAAAGTAAGTTTCTCTCCTTCACTGCTGAGTCTAAAAATAGAATTTAAACACTTCAATTTGTTCGTATTCACTTAAACGTTCATATGTATTTGTTCATATGTTCATATAAACTTGTAAGATTGAATTATTGACTATTATAAAATTCATTATTTTGTTGTTAATGTAAAACTTTCTTTGCAGAACTGAATTATTTATGTATACGCGTCAGATATATATATCGACGCGTCAGATATATAATATTAAACAAAAAGGTACATAACAGATGCAAACCACTGCATTAAAAATGAGGCTTCATAAGTATTTCAGAAAACTTGCAAGTTCATTGAGTTTTAATGTAGGACGTCAATGGTTATTTGGATAAATGCGATACGAAGTATTCAGTGAGTTAGTTAAATTCGGAAATTAACTCATAAAAATGTATACGCAGGTCATGTAAAATAGAGATACTCTTCGTACACTTGGGTTAAAAATTTATTCAAGGTTAAAACTTTGAAAAAGATTTTATATTGAAAATAAAACCAATAATAATTACACTAAAAGGATTTCTATTTCTGAAGAAAGAAAAGAGCTCTTTAAGATGCGAGTAAAGAATACCGTCTATTATGTTGTAAAAATGTAATATTTTCTAAATAGTGTCATTAGCATGATAAGTTGTAGCTTTATTGAGTACACTTCCTTAGTACCCAGCTGGATATCTCATCTCTACCATAACAGTTCGTCTACAATTGGGCCTGGGCTCCTTCGTTGATCAATATTGTTGAGTTCAACAATATCCTCTCTTAACTCAAGGATAATTTCCTGCAACCTCAATCATTTATTGAGTAGTTGTTGACATGTACGAACAAACTAAAAATGTTCGTAGGCAAAGAAAGAAAAATAGAAAAGATCGGGACACTATGCAAGTCAAGAAAGGGCGGTAAATTGCTGGTGATGCTCCTGGATCCATTGAGACACCAAACGAGCGTTGGGACATGTATAGAGGTCATCTAACGATGTAAAAAGACCACGTCTCGGAGTGAAGATCATTTCCTTATTACAGATGAACATATTCCGGTATAGTTAAGCTTTCAGGAAGTTATCTGAATTGATCAGAGGATTTGTCCCTTAAAAATACTCCAAGAATAGAAACATCAACCTATACAGTCGTTATTACATTGAACCGGTACATCGCATCATGCTCGCAATTCGTGCAAGTCATCTTTGTATCAACGTGACGAAGGAGAAAGACATTTCTGTCACATTTTTGCAATCGGTGATAATTTAATGCACATGATTAGCGGTTCCCTCCATCCCACTAACATATACTAGGACAGATAAAGTATTTTTGCTCTGAAGACACATTACACTGTCCGAATCAGAGGAATTCCATCTACTGTGATAGATAAGCAGAATAAATTGGACAGTTGGTATACATTCATTTCGATTTTGTAGATGGTGTACGTGTAAAATCAATTAATTAGGATTATAATTAATACATTCTAGCTAGTTCTGTCAGCAGTTCACAATCAGTAGTTCTGTGCATAGGAAATGTTTTCCCATTAACGAATTAACTTACTTTTTAGCCGAAAGCACTGGTGAGAAATTGTTACACCTTAAAAGACAAAATCCGTTCTTGAGACTCTGCTCAAATGAAACAATTCGTTGATTTACGCTTATGCTTTTATTATTAGTCCAAGTATCTGTTACGCTTCATTAAAACTATTAATCTGTCAATTTCTGCATAATTAGGATCATCTAATTTTTAAGGATAGAATATAAAGAAATCAATTTATTAAAATAGGATCTATTATTTTCTTCGAAATATCATAATAATTAATGATAATACCAATTTTTCTTAAACTTCAGTTTACATAACTATTGTATCGCTGGAGGGTGTAATTAGTATTGTTAATATTGTTTATTACAATGTCTGGGATTCCTGCTATAAAATTCAAGATAATGTTAGAAAAAAAGGCATCGACCGTACTTTGTTTACAATATTTCCTGAACACCTAAGTTTTTCAATTTACTAAGCTTTTATAAATTTTTTCCGGAAAAACTTAAGCAAATAAAGATCATAATATTGAATTAAATCTCTTTTATAACAATATTTCTCACCACCTAGAAATTTTTTTCCATGGGGTATCTATGTACTTATTTCTTAAAGGCCTTAACAAGTTATTACTTATGTGAAGCTTGTTGAGGTTTATATGACAGAAAAAGACTGCTTCTACAAATCCACGCCAGAAATTAAAAATGAGAACAAGTTTTGAATTATCAATTAAAATTCCTATTCAAGTTGTAGAACATTAGGTATGATTGTCTCTACGAACAATGCTCAAATGCATTTATGAATTTTATTATTTTCCATAGCGATAATCCCATCTAATGCTACGACTAACAGAAAGCCTGTACGTTAGTTCGGAGAAGCAGTTCTTTTTTATTTATTATTATTATTATTATTATTATTATTATTATTAAGGGGGGAGGGTCTCTGAATCGAGTTTTAAATTCATGCTTCCAGTCACTTTATGCCAAAAGTACTTTCTATGTTTCAAAGTATCAGTATGACTAAAATGTTTAAACATTTGCAAGTTGGAAGCGAGTCATATACTGAATAGTCATATACTGAGTCATAACTGAAGTTTCAAAGAAAAATTCCTTACAGGTTTCTTAAATTCAAGTAAATAAATACCATAAACGTCTTTTAAATGGGAAACACATGATATAAAGGAATTAAACTGGCCAAAAGAAATTTCTGAATATATTTTCATCTCATTTATTATTCCGGTAAGAAGAATAGCGTTGTAACACTGAATCCAAATGATTTCCTACGAATAAGCTGTATCATATTATAGGGGTGGTACATTATACGACATTAAAATATTTTACTACGCTGTTGCCTTATAAAGCTATTCATAATTACTTATTACATTATTATGTGAATAATCAGTTCCTTTTATAAATATAACATTATACACGTAGCAGAAAAATCAGTCCCAGTAAACCTACGTTAAAATCTTTCGCTAATGAATTTTTCATTGAGGTTTCTGGCGATTGAGAAGGAATTAAACTTATCAACAAACTACTTTACTAAAATAAGTGACAATAATAAACGACTCATTAGCAAAACCTCAATACTAATTCAGAACAAACAGCTGTACGTTCACTGATTCCATAATCGATCTGGGCTGCAATGGGCTGATCCTATAACGTGTTGGAGCCTTAATTGTTGCCGTCCAACAGTCGAAAATCAAATTTTAAAAACACAATGACGATTTTATGTCAGTTACAGCCGAAGTGAATAGCAAAAAAATACAGGGTATCCCAAAAAACCTCGACACATTTTAAAAATTTATAACGAAATAAGTACACAAAGTAGGATGTAGAAATTCACATATGGGTTACCTTATATACACTGCTGGCCACCCAAATTGCAACACCAAGAAAGACAAGAGATATCACAACAAAATTTATTTTGTAGATAACATGTTGACCAAGTATCAAATGATTAAATTTATAGACTTCTGTGAAGTGTGGTTCCTGCCAAAATCAGTAGCCGGAGTAGCCGTCATTGTTGGAGATCACCGCTGCCACACGCCTCGGCATTGATTCAAAGAGACTTTGGATGAGTTCTTGGGGTACAGCAGACCAAGCAGCTTCCACACGTTGCCAAAGTTGATCTGCTGTGGCAGCTGGGGATGTAATCTGGGTCAATCGTAGAGCAACCATGGACCACATGTTTTCTATCGCCGAAAGATCCGGAAAGCGAGGCAGCCAGGGAAGCAATTCAATCTTGCGATTGACGAAGAACCGTTGGACAATGTGTGCCACGTGTGGTCGCGCATTATCCTGTTGAAATATGGCTGTGGGCAAGCCCTGAAGGTAAGGAAGGACAACTGGCTCCAACACCTCGGAGATGTAGCGCTGGCTGTTTAAAGTACCGGCAATGCGTACAAGAGGTGTGCGAGAGTGATATCCAATACCGCCCCATACCATAATACTCGGTGCAGGACCAGTGTGGCGGTGCATAACGCAGCTGTTCAGCATCCTCCCTTCACGGTGTCTCCAGACTCGAATGCGACCATCGTGGTGTTGCAGACAGAAGCGTGACTCGTCAGTAAAGACAATTTCATTCCATTCTGCCGTCCACATCCTTCTGTCATCGCACCATTGGCGGCGGAGACGTCTGTGGTTCTGCGTCAAGGGTAGACAAAGCAATGGACGTCTTGTGGACAGACTACTCTGCTGTAAACGGCGTCGAATGGTACGCGCAGACACTGAATGATGCGTTACAGACTGCATGTGCTGTGCTATGGTTCGTGATGTGACTGAACGATCCGTCACTGCCATGCGCACAATTTGCCTGCCATCACGTGAAGTGGTGCGCTGAGGTGGATGCGATCGAACACGCCGGTCCGTCTTACCCTCCTGCATCCAACGATCACATATCCGCATTACAGTTGTTTGTTTTCGTCCAACACGACTACCGATTTCCCTGAAAGATAATCCACTATCTCGGTAGGCCACTATCCTTCCTCTGTCGAACTCGGATACTTGATCAAAAGATGATCGCTGTTTTCGACGAGGCATTATTGATCGTTTTTTTGAAAAAACCACAAGAAAAACACAATTGCCGAACTTGAAATCGTCGAAATCTCCAAGCCTTAAATAGCGCTTTGAAGTGGCGCCACAGGCGCGCGTGATGTGCGTCTGCGCTGAAATGCTAATCATTTGCATATCTCACCTCCGCTAATGCATGTTGTAAATTTCATGTTATTTGCATGTTTCCTTCAGGGTGTTGCATTTACAGTGGCCAGCTGTGCATTAGAGTTTTTTTAGTATAGTCAATGAATTTCACCTTTAGTGCACCTTTTGTGGCACGGAGAACATCTAGTCGGTATTGAAATTCAACCCATTTGCGTTCCAAACTGGATTCCGTGACATATGAAATTGCAGCAGTCGTGCATCTTTTCAGTTCTTCAACACAGTTCAATTTTGTTGAATAAACTTTGTCTTTTACAAATCCCCAAAGAATAGAGTGAAGAGGGGTAATATGATCTGTAGTGGTCTGATTATTGTCTGGATATCAAGAACCATATATAGTAAACCTCATTTAAAAAGTCTCATACAATAATATCCCAATGAGGCGGTACACCGTCTTGTTGCCAACTGATTTTGGGATGTAAATAGGAAATTTGTGGGACAGGAAAAATCTTTATCGTGTCTCAGTAAATTTCTTTTGTTACTGTTTGTTTGTGGAAGAATAATGGTCCAAACATACGATCTGCCCTTAATCCGCAATTCTTTCGATGTCGTCTTCGGACGTACTCGGTCTCCCACATTTTTGGCGATTATCTAGGGCAATTCCCGTTTCCATAAACTTTTTATGCCAAGCTAAGTTGTTGTTACGACTTGGAGGATCTTTTCGAAATTTCGCGCGAAAGTTTTGTTGCACTCGCAAGACAGATTACGTTTTGAAATACCAGCCAACACATTGCTTTCTCTCATGGAGTAGCCATTTTACAACTTTCACTCTCACAGAGCAACTAGTGTCATATGTTGAACTTTTTTTAACACAGGAAAAAACTCAAATATATACAGTAACACATCCGGGAATTTCCAGTTCCTACTATAGTTGGCAGAAGTGTGAATTGCATTCAAAAAGCCTTTCAAAGATTTAAAAAGGATGGATCATTAGAAAATAAAGTAAGAAGAGGCCAAAAATAAGACTACTGAGCTCAACAGTAGAGAAGAGAATTTTGCATCAAATAAAGTTTGATCCTAAAATAAATGCTTCAAATACTTCTAGGATTTTGGGTAAGTCTGTTTCTCCTGAAACTGTGTAAGCAGAGTACTCAAAAGAGCTGGCTTTAATGGCAGGAAAACTTAGATAAAGCCCGTTATTAGTAAAAGGAGTACAGAAAAGCGAATACACTTTTCAAAGGATCACATTTTAAAGCCCAATCAATTTTGGAAGGAAGTTATTTTTAGAGATGTAAGCAAGTACAATGTTTTTGGCAGTTACGGCCGTCGTATGGTGTGGCGCAAAGCAAACACTACTTTCGATCCAAAAAATTAAATTCCAACCGTTAAACATGGAGGCGGGTCAGTAAGGGTTTGGGGTGAATGGCAGCAGCAGGAATGGGAAGGCTTGTATTTATTAATGGATTCATGAACAAGATGTCATATCCTGATATAGTGAAGAAACATTTGATAGATAGTGCTGCTAAATTGGGAATGGTATCAAATTTTCCATTACAACAAGATAATGATCCCAAGAACGCATCATATATAGTAAAGCAATGGTTGCTGTACCACTGTCCAGAACAGTTTAAGGAGACTCACTACCCTTAAATCTTTAAAAAATTAGATTTTTTGACAGAAATATATGTTAAAGCCTGATCATTTCTGAACAAAATAAAGCAAACCGCATGAAAATATTCCGCTTAGTTCCGGATATATTGATATTCTAGATATTTAATTACTGATCAAGTTTATGGTAAGAAAAATTTTAAACTCATTTTTTTCAAAATGTAATTTTGCATCATTCCGAAACTGATATCTCAAAAACTATGAAACATAATTCCATGAAATTTTTATTACTGCATAATCATGTTATTTTATTGCGTCTGAACTAGAATTATTGCAATCACTGCACATTTTTTTATTTTTTCAGGGGTAAATTAGTGCAAAAATTTAAGGAAATTTTAAGTATACTTTGAGCAGTTTTAAAAAATTGAAAATATATTTTAATGTTGAATGTTTTATGTTCAATTGTATTTTGAA
Organism: Dolomedes plantarius; assembly: GCA_907164885.2. Taxonomy (NCBI): domain Eukaryota; kingdom Metazoa; phylum Arthropoda; class Arachnida; order Araneae; family Dolomedidae; genus Dolomedes; species Dolomedes plantarius. The sequence continues at coordinate 37,933,411 of OU015494.1, read as the reverse complement.
TTATTTATTTTAAATATAAAACCGTAATTATACATTTAAGTGTAAAATTAATTTCATAGTTCTGCGCGCAATCCAGTATACAATAAAAATATTTAAAAAAACAAGGTATATCTAAAGCAGTTTTAAAAAAAATTTTAAATTATTTCGAGAATTGAAAATTTGCTTATTAAAATAAATATATCAATTTATCATATACATAAAATTTTTAAAAATTGGGAGTAAATTGAAATAGTTACAAAGAGTCTAAAAGTATGAAAATATGCCTTATTTCCTCGACTTAAGGGTCGTGAGTCCCCTTAAAACACCACCACAGTCCTCAGACTTGAATTGTTATCGAGATTGTTTTTCTAATGTGGAGGCACTTGTCGCGAGACATTCGCCTTTTGTTCTTTACCGTGAAGTCTTGCTGGCTACTTTATTGGGGGAGTACCATTTAGGTGAGCCAGCACTGCTATCTATGAGGGTACAGCACGGTAATGACTAAGGGCCTGTTCACATAGGAGTCCGGTAACGGAAGCGTTAAAGTATTGAAATATGTATAACCAGTGACAAACCTCCACGATTAGAAACAAAATTTTTAACGCCTATGATTGGTTTATTTCCATCTCAGCGCCATCTTTCCTTTTACGCTTCCGCTACCGGACTTCAATGTGAACAGGCCCCAAGCCTTATTCAGGATTTGAACGCAAGCCCACTGCGTGGAAGGTCTTGTGTTCACCCATTCCATCATTTCCCGGTTACGTGACTCTGGCAAGTTGGACACATCTGTTTTAGACTGAAGATGGGTAAAGCTTCTCATTTCAAGTAAATCTGTGTCTGTAATTCAACAAAGTAAGCTTGCCTTCAGTAGAACCCCGAGGTTAAGTTGAAAGGATGAGCTCTAATATCAAAGTGAGTGGAAGGATTGGGACGCCTTATAACTAATAAATTATAACTTGATGTTTAAATTTTTGGAAATATATTGCGTCCGGATTTTTTATATTTTTTTACCATTGTTTGAATTTTAAATGCAAAAGGAATGAAAATTCCCATTTATTTGTTTAGTCAATGCACTTGCCCATGACGACATTCACACATAATCCGCGAGAATCATTGCTTGTTTTCCATATGAGCACCGTAGAGGTAACCAACTCCTTCCTCTGGTGCCACCTCAATTTTGGCTGAGCAACACGAGATCCAAGCCCAACTCGCTACCACTAGACTACCTCGGGCCCTCATATTTATTTGTTGTTATTTTCATCTTATTTAGAGCTTTATATATTTAGTTAAGTTCCTTTACACTAAAAGTAAAGGGAAAAGATATAGTGTGAATGTTTTGAACAGTTAGTAATTGAATGTTTGTTATGTCTCACAACTCTGTTGACTGGCTGCATTTATTTTAAGTATTTGGTAGTTAAACCTAACAGATGTATTAAATGTCAAAAAAATGGTCAATATTGTACCTTTAACTAATTTGTAAGATAAGTTTACTGATTTGCAAGATTATATGTAATTGAAATTATGATTTATATTAAAGACTATGATTTTTCATAGAATAGATAAATTATATTTCCCGATTAGTTCCTAAATGGAAAGTAAAATGTGTAGCATTTAATTTGACTTGGATACATTAAAGTAAAAGGAAATATTCATAAAAATTAATAGATTATTTCCATTTCAAAAAATACTAATTCGAATAAGTGATTCCCTTAATCGAAGTTCCTTGATATTAGAATCGAAAGTTATAAAGTGTAAAATATTTGTTAAATCTGCCAACCAAATAAATATGAGCGGTATTGTAGTTGCATTCGCTTTCCTTAAACTGATTATATTATTTGTATGGTTAGCTATAGGAAAGCAATAGAAATGAAATCTCTGAATAACAGTTTCAAACGGCATTTGATTGAGCAAGCGACACTGTAAACTGAAAAATATCAAGTTATAAAGCAAATAAAGTCCATCTCAACTTTACGGGAAATCTAATTACTATGAAATCACTTGGATGGCTTCTCGGAAGTTGCTGAAATAATCACAAGAAATGCTGTTTTCATTTTCAAAACTTTTTTTATTAGGAAATATGTGTCCACTGGGAGATGGATTTTATACATTCTCTGAAATAAATTTTCAAGGTTCTCCTCTGTGACTACTCCGTTAAATATTTTAAAATGTCCCAATTTTCAAGTTATAATTAAAGTCTTAAATGTATGTATTACCAGACTATGAAAGAATTAAGGAGTTAATGAGTTTTTATTTTCATTTGTTTTCAATAGCATTAATACGAAATAAAATAATTTGAACTGGCATCAAAGGATAAATTTCAATACACACATGAGTACAACGTTTCGTGTACAAAAACTCAGTCAAAATGGCAATATGCGTAAAGCAAATACATTTAGACTGAGAATAACTAAATTCAATGTAGCAAAAAGTACAGAAAATTTAGCATACACTTAGGTTATCCCTGTTATCTAATGTAAACTTCGAGACTCAAGCTCAATTCTTTGAGTATCAAGTTCTTATCTTTGTATGGGAAACTCAGAACTTTAAGGGGACAGTGGACCTTCAAACCTAACTTTTTTGTTTTCAATGGATTTCCTTGAAATTTGAATATGTGATTAGTACCAAAGATATGTAAAAGTGGTTAAAATTTAATGATGAAATATTAATAACTTATGAATCATAATTTATTAATTATATCAAAAGTTGGCTTAATTAAAAATGTTCCATGCGCATTTCTTTTGCATATAATATGGTAATTTTTATTTACAGGATACCTTATAGAACTAAAAATGAAACCTATTTCTTATTTTAAGCATTCATTAAAAATATAAAGAAAAAAAATAACAGTGAAAACATCCTTTTTATTACGCAAAATACCTCTAAATCACCTTTTCAAGTACAAAATTTTGAAATTCTGAGCTACGAAGCATAATTATTTTCAATAAGATTTATTTGATATACAGTTAAGTATATAAAACTTAAATTTGAAAGCAATACGATAAATAAAAATGCGCCGGGAACAGTTTGAATATTCGTATGACATGAAAATTTTTATTTTGAGAAGAACACATTTAAAGTTATTGCTATTAGTAACCACATAATATCTAAATTAAATACAATTGCCTATAACTAAGTGTAGCGTGGAATTTAATGCTACAGTTAATGTGTGCTAATTTTGCCTCAATTTAATCTAGAATTTATTTAATATCAGGAAATACTTTAATTCAATCACTTTGTCAAGCAATATTTTACGCTAACAGGTGTGTTTCTTAAGCTCTTGCCTTGAATTCAGGGTGGTCTTTCTTAACGACATCTTTGCTCAGTCATGCACATCTGTGCGTAAATAGAATCAACTCGATATTGTTGAAGAAATCACTCCGGTTCTATTTTTCCCAGGCTACGGTTCTCTTGTTGCAAAAATTTCTTTAAACTACGGTTTCCAGTTTACGGGCTAACAAACAGCGTACCATCTATCAAAATCCCTTTCGAAAGCAGTTACTCATTTTCACGGCGCTGAAGGTGACGTTTCCATAATACACGCCATTTCTCTTGCCCACAAAGGCAATACCGTCAATTCATTCTGTGCAGCTTTTGAGAAAACCGCTTTGGCAATAAATTTTCGTGAATTTCAAAAGTCTCCAGGTCTCACCTGCTCAGCCAATCACCGCTTTTTAAACTTGCCGCGCCTTTACGTTATAAGCAGATGGTTGCAACTTTTCACCCGTTATCGCCCTTTTAACATAATGCATGTTCTGCCTTCACACTAGGTACGCTAAGACGCTTGGCATCTTGGCACACAACTTTCGTGTAACCCCCGCTCCATATACGCCTGTCTGAGAAGAACTTGAGTACGCACATTCGCACTTACTTACACTCTTAGAGAGATACTTTGAGAGATCACGATTTATTTTGCTGTATATATAGGTCGTGCGTTTTAGAAGCCCCTCCAGAATGCGGCTCCTTCTGGCCTAATTCTGTGAGGAGGCTATACCAGTTTTTCATGTATAATTTTGAACCATCATGGTCGTTTTATGTATTTTGCTAATAACGATGAAAATTTCCGAAGTGATCCTCAATAAATATCTGTTCGACCTAGTAATTGGCCCGATCTCTTTTTCTTCTTAGTTTAAATTTGGTTCCCGGATTGCAGAAGACGATGGCTCCGCCTGTGGTTATTGTTGTCACCTCTAGAAAAAATCACTATACAACGACGTTACCGGCTAACATATCTACTGAAGCTATTTAGGCATATAGATACTATATCGTATTTTATTGAAACGCCGTTACCATCATCGGAGAGACTTGTTTGCTTGTTCCTAGCTCCACGAACTTTCTTGACTGGGTTCATCGGTTTTTTATTCGACATATACTTTCGGCGATGTTCTTACCGTACGAACAGTTCGTCATCGAGATAGACATAGTGCCGTTCCGCTTCCTTTTCCTACCACTAACTAAGGTGTAATTCTACAATACAGATATAGTACCGCTCCTTCATTCTCTCTACAGACATCGTACTGTTCTTATATTCACTTTATAGACATTGGCCCTATTCTCCATCATACTAAGAAAGTAATCACAGAAATTAAAAATTCTTTTTGCAACACATTTCTATTCGTCCGTAGTTTCACAATTCAACAAAATAAAAAAATCGAATTTTTGGACAAATTTCACAATTTTGAAAGTCCACTGTCCCCTTAAAATTCGGCCGGAATTATACTGACAGCCTACAAAAACAAGATACCCGGTCGGGTTAGTTTAAAAAATTGATTTAGTCTCATTGTTGTAAATTCTAAATAAGAACAGTTATAACGCTTTTCCCTTGTTAGAACTTTTAGGGAATATTAAATTAGGCTAACGGAGTTCACTATTCATATTAAATAGATTTCTCTAAATGAATGCATTCCTGTTTACTGATTATTTTTTAATCTACTAACTTATAAAATAGCTCTATATTTATAAAATACGTACAAATGATTCGTATTGAATTTGAAGCTAGGTCCGGTTAACATTAGAATAACTCTATTGCAGATCTTTGAACTGAAAGTGGAAACGATGCCAAAATTCAGAGACACGTTTGTCATACAGATTGAACATTGGGAATAAATGGAGTTATAGCTAATAGAGAAAAGGCTGAGATTTATCTAAAAATGTCGTCTTAGAACTTTCTATGCGATGTCAAATTGGGTTAAACAGTCATGTTAAAATTAGAAGAGATGTAGATGCGTATGGAGATATAGATTCACATGCAGATTACAGAAGAATCGCAAATTTCCCTATTAAGGTACATCCATGCGTGCCCTTTGAGCTAGTTTTCTCACATAAATTTCAGTATACACACATATGACATTTTTATGACGACAAATAACAAAAAACACGTTTCGAAATGCATGTTATCTATATATACTAGTACAGTCAATAAGTTCGGGGACTACCCTCCCCCCTCATGCCCGGTGTGTGGGCAAACCGAAATAACGATATGGTTTGCAAGTCTTTGTTGTCTGCGCACGCGTGAGACGTCACATGACGCTTTGCGCAGCTGCGAAGGCGCGCAGCTCACCATTTGGCTGCAGACTGTCAGCCTTTGATGTTGATGTAACAAAATGTCCTTTTTGTAGCAACGTTGCGACATTAAATTCTGCTACAAATTAGTAAAAACCGCTGCAGAAACATTACGGTTACTGCAACAAGCTTATGGAGACGAAGCTATGTGCAGATCGAAAGTTTTCAAATGGTACAGCTTGTTTAAAAATGGGAGATACGCTGCTACAGATGATCCGCGAAGCGGGCGACCAGTGATCGCACGAACGTAGGCGAACATCCAACGGGTCGGAGCAGTGATCAGAAGTGATCGTCGGCAGACAGTCGATGCAGTGGCCGCACAGACTGGCATTTCAAACGGAACATGTCACACGATCCTTTCTTTGGATTTGCACATGCATCGTTTTACAGGGCAAATTGTTCCTTGCAATCTCACCGATGATCAACGGACTGAGCGCTGACAATTGCGGGTGAACTAATCAATGCTGCCGATAATGACGAGACATTTTTGTCCCGAATCATCACTGGGGACGAAACATGGTGTTTTCTGTACGATCCGCAAACCAAGCGTCAGACGTTCACCTGAAAATCGCCACAGTCACCGCAGTCGAAAAAGTTTCGAATGCATCGCTCGAAGGGGAAAGTCATGCTGGAGCTATTTTTTGACATGAAGGGCATCGAACACTACGAATTCATTCCGCAAGGTGCCACTGTCAACAAAGAACGGTATGTACAGATTCTTCGTCGTCTCCGGGAGGCAATCCGTCGTAAACGTCCAGACGTTTGGAAATCCAACACGTGGATGTTCCCGGGGCATCGATTCCTGATGGTGCAACAAGCCCTTGCTAAACACGGCACCACAGTTCTACCACAACCCCCGTAAACCCCAGACCTCGCTCCTTGTGATTTCAACCTGTTCCCGAAACTGAAAGATTGCATCAAGAGCAAGCGGTTTGCAAATGCCGAAGAAGTGATGGCAACAGCGACAACCGCTTTACGACAGCTCTCAGCGAACGGTTTCCAGAACTGTTTCCAGAAGCTGTATCAACGCTGGCAGAAGTGTATAGTTGCGGAAGGACATTATTTTGAAGGTGATTATGTTCAGAAGACTTTGTAAGTGTATTCATTGTTGTAGTAAATAAAGTCCCCAAATTTATTGACTGTACGAGTATATAAAACAGTTCCGTAACTGACTGACTCACTGACTGACTGACTGACTGACTGACATACAACACACAGACCTAACCGCCGGACCTAAAGGGCTGAAATTTTGCATGCCGATTCTTCTTATAGTTTAGGGGTGCTTCTTAGATTATTTCTTCTTAGAATTATTCTTAGTTTTCTTCTTAGATTTTTTAAAATTAAGTTTTTAAGCTGTTTTAGTAACTTTTTTAAAGTTTGCATTTAAAATAATAATTTGAGGGTTATGAAATTTATATCACCAGAAAGATCATAAAAATTCCTTTAAAATGAAATCTTTTTCGAATCTTTACATTCGTTTTCTGATTTTTGGTGAATTTTT